>JAPTMU010000090.1:540000-542500 GCA_028583405.1 Pogonophryne albipinna
ACACGTGGTGTGGCCGTTCATCACTGCAGGGGGAGAGGAAGAAGAGACAGAAGTTAAATTATGATTAGTACTACAGGAAGTAGATAATAATCGTTAGAATATTCACAATAACTCAGTGCACTTCTGACCGTTTGATCATCAACAAACTGCAAAGCTTCATAATGTCTCTTCTGTATCAACTCGATAAGATTCCATCAACACACACACCTCCAAACATTATTCTATGTTCTTGTATTGATAGGCAGTCATTGATCTGTTTTAATAGATTACAGTTGATGTTAAGGTGCCAGAAATACAAACAGAAGCGTGTATTCAAGTTTCAAGGCGTCATTTGCATATTAGCTACAGTGTAGATATGGCAATGAAAAGGTCCCAGGCTCCTCCAACTGAGCAACATGAATAAATATAGGACAGGAAACTAATTACACAGATCAAATAGTGCATATTAGTGTAAAGTGTATTCAGTGTTTAACTCTGCTCTCACCTGCCAGGTGCACAGCGCTGCGTCCGTATTGGCTGTCTGTGAGGCGCGGCGACGCCCCCTGGCTGAGGAGTGTGTGAACACACTCTGCGTGGCCCCTCAGGGCGGCGAGGGCCAGGGGGGTCCGCCCCCCCTCGTCTCCCTGGTCCACCTCCCTCTCCCCCTGCAGCAGCACCTCCAGAGCCTGGGCGTGCCCGTGGTACGCCTGCAGAGAGGGTTTAATGAACACTTTAAACACTCAGACCTTAAAGTCAAATATATGTTATCATAGCTGCTTTGATTACCATAGTGACATGTTAGAGTAACAACTTATTTAAATGATCATTAATTAATGCACAACCTGTAACAGGAAGTCAATAATAATGCAACTGTTTGATGAATATTTCTATATTCAACACACAGTCACTTTCATGTTAAATATATGTGTGGGGCATTTTATCAGTAATATAATCAAAACATACATACGTAATAGATTATAGTGTGTGTGTGTGTGTGTGTGTGTGTGTGTGTGTGTGTGTGTGTGTGTGTGTGTGTGTGTGTGTGTGTGTGTGTGTGTGTGTGTGTGTGTGTGTGTGTGTGTGTGTGTGTGTCTCACAGCGAGGTGCAGAGGGCTCTTAGCGTTCAGAGACTCTGGGTCGTCTTGGTGACTGTCGTCTCTGTCCAGCAGCTGCAGGTCACACACACACACACACATCAACATCAAACATACTGTACACTCAGATAACACACACTTTATTCTCTATATCACACTCAACTGGTACTTCTGTGTCTCGTGGATTATGTACGTTTATAAGTTCACGCTCATATGTGTGTGTGTGTGTGTGAGCGAGCGAGCGAGCGTGTGTGTGTGTGTGTGTGTGTGTACTGACCAGCTCCAGACAGTGCCTGTGACCGTATGCAGCAGCGTAGTGCACGGAGCTGTATCCCTGCTTGTCTCTGAGAGAGGCCGTCGCTCCGCTCTGAAGCAGGAACTCCAAACATCTGGAAACAAAAACACACCTCTGTTATTATTCAGGACACAACACAGATACACATCTGGGGGACAAATAAAAACTTCTGCGGGTAATGCTGCCATTTCCTTTCATCGGTGTCACATAAGTAAATGTTTATGTTTAATTCTTAGACAATTAGGCTTTAACTAGCTATGCCTTTCTTAAAACGTGTACATTTGTTCTTACTTTTCCCTTTTAAACTTCTTTTAAATAGCTTGTTTTTTGTTTGATTTTGTTCATAATAATTCATGTATTTTCTTACTTTATGATTTAGTGTGTCTTGTTTCAAACTAATATTTGTATATTTTATTTACAAAAGCGCTGTTCAAGGCACTCAAATGTACTTAAAATTAAGATTTATTTAAAGGTGGGGTAGGTAAGTTTCAGAAACCGGCTCGAGTGCACTAAAATTTGAAAGTACACAGCCGAAAAGAATCCGCCCCTTCCTTCAGACTTCCTTACAGAGCACCTCCTCCAACACACATGAACGCGCACATGACTTGTAAACCATACAAAACAGATAATTACCTGTCCAAGAGAAAAAGAGTGACCACGGCGTCAGATTTCAGCTCGGTGTGTATGGGGGTTATTCCCTATCTTTATTCAAGAGCGTGGTATTTACATTTGAGAGCATACTTTATTGATTTCCTTCACTCAAACCCTGTCATCGCACCAAAGACAAACCAAAGAGTAACCGCCCTTACGGGACGCTGTAATAAGTAAAACGAACGCACCCGCAAGGACACCTGGCCTCCTATTGGTTGAGGGATTTTGACAGGATTGTTGCACAAAAGTTTCGAGCGCGCAGAGAATAAATCTGAGAGCAGCAATATATCTGAGTGCAAGCGTACAGTTTGAGCAGAAGCAGAGCAAATCTAAGTGCAAGCTGGCACTATTTGAGTGCGAGGACAGGGTTTGAGGGAAATAAATACATAAAGTATGCGCTCAAATTTAAATACCACGCTCTTGAATAAAGATAGGGAATAACCCCCATAGGTGTGTTCCATCAGTAGTCGCCATCGTTGAA
>JAPTMU010000090.1:547500-693389 GCA_028583405.1 Pogonophryne albipinna
GTAACCATCGTCAATTAACTGTTCTGTTTGAATTATCAATCTGGTCGTAACTGATCAGTGTTTACTCTCTCACCTGCCGCACTTATCCCTCTTGTTGTGATCTCCCCCGCTGCTCAGCAGCAGCTTCACACACTCCACATTACTGCGGAAACAGGTTATACCATTAGAAATACTGCAGGAATAACATTGACTGTATAACATTACATACATGTACTCTTTTTATGGGTTAAAACAACTACATTTGGTCTCAAATAAGCCAGAGTGACTAATCAAATGTTGCTTAAACTTTTCTATAAACTGCATATTGAAGGATTTAGCAGAACTAGTTTTAATTGTTGTTTTTATAGGTCAGAGGAGCAACAGACAATCAGACTAATAAATACAATTGGAATAGAATAAAAATGGCAAAAAGTGAATTTACTGTCCAGACTTAAAAATTCATCACAAATAAGACTCAAATGTTCTCTGCCTTGGATAAACATGTATTGTGAGCTCGCTCTCTGTTTCACCTCGAAATAAAGTGGGTTTATAGTTCAGAGTAAACTTTCTAGGTTAAGCAGTACTTCCATTGTTACTCTACCTATGTGAATATTTGTTTACCTACTTTTGATACATGCTCTGATAGAATAACTGTATGCTGTTGAAAAAACCCAATAAAAAATAACTTTCTACGAGGATTACAATTTTAGTAAGCAACTTTTCACCACCTGTCTGATCATCTGACGTTTAGACTTTATTTCTAATACTTCAAGGCCTTTTAAACCTTCCTTTTATTACCCCAAAAGTACACATATATGTTGTTATAAAGTGCAGGCGGTGTCTCACCCCCCGGCGGCGGCGGCGTGCAGGCAGCTCCTCCCCAGGCTGTCAGGAGTGTCGATCTGGAAGCCTGCACACAGGACCGAGTCGTTACACATTAAGCTAAACTTCCGGCCTGAAGGGGGCAGCGCAGGGAGACGAGGAGGAAACACACAGCAGCAGCAGGAGAGAGAGAGACAGGAGGAGAGAGAGAGACAGGTGTCAGTGAGACAGGTGGGGGGGAAGTTAGGTGAGACCGGACGTGCAAACAGGGAAACAGGAAAACGTCTACAAGTGTTAAACAGAGAGAGGGTATATCCTAAATTAAAATATACAAGAGGAAGGAAGGAATCAGAGAAACAAAGACAGCTTGGACCTGTTCATATATAATTACATTTTTCTGATTAAATTATCACAACATTTTAGGTAGCCCTTGACTTTTGTGTTTTCTATTTGTTCTCGTCATGTCAGGTTGTTTAAGCTATTTGCAAAAATACGTTCCAGATCATCAAATAAGTAATCAAGTACACAAGTAATTATGTATGTATGCAAATAAGTAAATAGGTAGGCAAGTGAGTGAGTGAGTGAGTGAGTGAGTGAGTGAGTGAGTGAGAAAGTGTGTATGTAGATAAGGTAGAAAGTAAGTAAGTAAGATATGTAAGAAAGCCAGTAAGAAGTAAGGAAGGAAGGAAGTACAGTATGTAGGTAAGTTTAAAAAGTACGTTAGTAAGTAAGTAAGAAGAAAGAAGTAAGAAAGGAAGTAAGTTAGTAGTTAGTTAGTAGGTGAGTAAGAGGGTTACCAAGTAGGAAAGTAGATGATAAGCTAGTAAGGAAGTAAGTAAGCGAGTGTGTAAGAAAGTAATTGTGTATATATATGTATCTATAATAAAGAACACTGTTGAACTGTTTGTGTGGGTTTGATGCAAATTTGGATTTTGGGTTTTCTGAAGGTTGAATTCAGTTTTTCTAAGTTGCGTTTTGGTTAAAAGTATCCACCACATGAGTGAATTGTAGCATCACTGTTGCACAACATTAAATCAGTGTGTTGTCGTCTCGTGTCTTGGCTTTTTAAACTCTTTCTCGTTAAAAATGTGCCTAATTTTCACGCTTTCTGCAGATGTAAAAGAGACTTTTGGCATCTGATTTATCTCTGGGTTTAACAAAGACAAAAGCTCAGCAGCACTTCTGCGCGCACACACACACACACACACACACACACACACACACACACACACACACACACACACACACACACACACACACACACACACACACACACACACACACACACACACACACACACACACACACACACACACACACACACACACACACACACACACACACACACACACACACACACACACACACACACACACACACACACACACACACACACACACACACACACACACACACACACACACACACACACACACACACACACACACACACACGACTTCTTTGTTGAAACAGAAAGCAGCGACTCAGCAGAGACTCATGAGGGGTTTCCTGCTGCTCGCCTGCAGACTCAAGACTTAAATTATCAAGAAGAGGATTGTTGCTTCTCCCAGAGGAGGAAGAGTACTCAGACCCTCTCCATTTTGAATTCACATATACTGCAATATATCTAATTCTTACATATTGTTATTATTGAATTCCCCTTACACTGTTTTTGCATGCACTAACATACACTAAAAACACCTTGTATGGGTAAAACTACTTAGAATAAAAAAATATAAGTTGAATATGGTCTTAAAATGCTTCTTTACAAATAAATCCTGAATTCAGATTGTTAATAGTAAAAGTACAGACGTATATGTACTTAAAGTATACAAATGTAACGTATGCAGAATGGCTCTTTCACAGTATTTTATTATTATAGGATATTATATTATCCTATTTTGATCACGCATTTTAAGTGATATGTTGTCAACGTGGAGCCAATTTTCAATACTTACAAAAGTACTGTTTACAGTAGTAGTACAGTACTGCATTCATTATATAGAATATCATGTTTTTTATATGTAAAAAGCTACTATGACTTTTCTTTAAAGGGGACATATCATACAAAATGCACTTGTGTACGTCTTTTATACATGAATATGTCCCCGGTGTGTCAGGGAACTCACCAAGTGTCAGAAAACACAACCCTCTCTTTTCCTCCGTACCCAAATCTCTAAAAACGGGGCTGCAGCGGATCTGATCCAGACTGATCCAGGTTTGAAATATCTCTGACTTCAGAAGCGAGGAGCTCCGCCTATATGGGCAACTCTCCACCGATAAGGAGGAGACAGCCACAGCCATTCGAAAGTGCTGGAGACGCTGTAGTACATATGCCAGGCCTGTAGGTGGCGCTGTAGTCTGCCACAAAAGCAGCGAAGAAGACTTCTCACAGAACCAGCCCTTGCAAAAACAGGGCTAAAAGCAAATAGAGCGAAATGAGGCATGGCTAAAATGCATGATCTGTTTGGTATTTTGAAAAGAAAACTTCGCAGACATGTTTTATATAGGTATGGCTCTACAATATATGTTTCAAATATAGCATGATAGGTCCACTTTAAATGTATTGGAGTAAACAGTCTGATACGTATCTAACGAATCTTACCTAAAATAAGGTCAAGTAGAAAAAGATCAAGCATAACATTAGAAATACTGTCCACCACTGCCTCTAGTTTTTTCTGTTGATCTTATATCTCCTCAGAAAACAACACTGAGTAAACTTTAATCAGAGAGCATGCGTCATTGTGATGCTGAGGACGATTCAGCCGAACAGAGAGGAGCCATCAGTGAGGCGTTAATCTCTGAGGTCTGGTTGTGTTTCTGGAACATTATGACTTGAATTTGGCCCGAGCTGAATATGTGTGTTTGTGCAGGAATTCACCACTGGGCGTAAAAAACAAAAAAACAGAACCAAACTCCATTGAAAGTTACACTGAGAGATAAAACAGGCTTTGAATCAGAACACAACCAGGAGAAAATTAAGATATCACTGTTACGTTATTTTACAAAAAGTCACTGTAAAATAAGTTAAGAATATAGATACAACTGAATATAGCCTGTGTGTGTGGCCTAGTATTACTATCATTGTGGGGACCTACATCTGTTTACACAGTCACGTGTGGGGACTCGCCTCCCTTATGGGGACAAAAGGGAGGTCCCCATGAGGGGAATCATTAATTTTAGGGTGAAGACTTGGTTAGGTTTAGGTTTAGGATTAGGGTAAGGTTAAGGTTAAGGTTAAGGTTAAGGTTAAGGTTAAGGGTTAGGGTAAGGGTAAGGGTAAGGTTAAGGGTAAGGGTTAGGATAAGTCTCCAGGAAATGCATGTAAGTCAATGTAATGTCCCCTGAAGTGGTGTATGCATGGTGTGTGTGTGTGTGTGTGTGTGTGTGTGTGTGTGTGTGTGTGTGTGTGTGTGTGTGTGTGTGTGTGTGTGTGTGTGTGTGTGTGTGTGTGTGTGTGTGTGTGTGTGTGTGTGTGTGTGTGAAGAATTAACCGTCAATTACAATTGGGGCAGTCAAGGTTTAAATAACAATTCAAAATCATACTTGCATTTTTCAAGCATTAGATGCACCCTTAAACTTACACTTCAAGTCGATTTTCTTTATAATTTGAGCATAAAAGCTAGGTTAACACGTTCACTACTTTACCATAATTTTAAAATGTACCAGATGTTTAATGGTTTCATCAGTATTTTAACATTTTAATAAATAAACTTTTGTCATATTATCTTCATATTTTACCTTTTCTTAGAATACATTTTTTAATCTCATGGCATGTTTTCTCTTTTAATAGTTATTATTAATGTATTCTACAAAGTGTAATACATCTTAATGTGTTTTTCTTTGTGGAGGTAATCACTTGAAGTGTTCTCTCCTTTTTCAAAACTGAACATAGTCTATCGGGTAATTAGGGGGGGAACTGGTAGACAGAAAGCATGACGCTGACGTGACTTTTTTGGGGTCTTAACTCGGGGTCAGTCACAGTGAATTTGATCAGGAAACTCAATTTTTCCTCGTGGTTCACCTGAGGAGAGCAGCTTCCTGCAGCAGTCAGAGTGAGCGTTCAGAGCCGCCAGGTGCAGAGGGAACATGTCGTGGACTCCTCGCCTAGAGAGAGATGCAGAAAGTAAACAACTTATACCGGCTTTCACTCATTGTAATAATTAACAAACATCTGTGAACCATCAGACCTGGTGCAGTCTGCTCCGCTGGTGATGAGCGTGTTGATGAGGAGTTCATGACCGTATCGCGCGGCGATGTGCAGAGGAGTGTTTCCATCTTTGTCCACACAGTCGATCTCCCCACCTGAGACACAATGTACAATTTTTAAAGGGAGAAAGTTGGGAAAATACTGAATGTTCTCTTCCAACATGAGAGTCACATGATAACAAAGGTATCCCAACTGTAGCTGTGAACATGACAGGATGTGTGATTACCTAGAAGAGCATCAGGACTGTTTGAGGCATATGATAGCTATGTGATTAACATGATGATTCAGCCTCTATGGAGAGAGACATCAAGCATGCTCATTTCTGACGTGGAGCTAATCTGAAGTAAACATTGAATACTGCTTTCTATTCCTCCATCTTGTGACTGTGTAACTCCCTCTCTTGTCTATCAGCATGTGAAGGACACTGTTCAGGAACTAGTTGATGCTCTGTATGTGATGACTCCTTCCATTCTGGAGAGGATCACAGATACATGGATCCTGATGTTGAAGCTCAAGCCGGTGACGAGGGATATTTTTCGAACAGAGTGCATTGCAACAGGTGTAAGTTTGAGATACTAAAACGATCATAAGGAGGTCTAACCGTTTTGGATGAGGGTCTGTGAGCGAGTGAAGCGTCCGTGAACCGCCGTCATGTGAAGAGGACTCTTCCCGTCACGACTCTGAAGAAAGAGCAGGAGAAATAAAACAACAGGTTTATGGTTTAATTTGTCAAATAAATGTCGTTTTCAGAAACAAGTAGAGTATAAAATAATGGACAGCGAAATGGAAAGGGTGGGCTTGTCTCACAACAGTAGCATTTAAAATATTGTCTCTGGCAAATGTAAATCCGAAATCCTTGTTCAGTTTGTTTTGTACCAAAGTACCAAGGTTATAATTGAGTATTTAGCAGATAAAAGGCCAGATGTTTCAGGAGTTGGTAGAAAACTGAGCCAAAAGAGGGAGAATATTGGACTGACTTTCATCAGGTGAACACAAACTTTACTCTTAATGAAAGATATTGTTGTTCCATAACTCCTGGGTGTTTTGGCTTGTTATGTGAGACATTCGGTGTACCTGTACGTTGACGTCGGCCCCGTTGTTGACCAGGAACTCCAGACACAGCGCTCCGTGAGTGGACGCAGCAGCGAAGTGCAGCGGCGTGAAGCCCTTGTTGTTGGCCTGACTCACGTTAGCTCCGTAATCGATGAGCTCACTGACAACAGCATCCTGTCCGTTAAAACACGCCACGTGCAGCGCCGTGTTCCCAAACGCATTCGACTCGTCGATCTGTTGTCACAGAAAATAAGACTTGTTATACTGGGCCGAGGAAAGGTGTGACTGCAGTGTGTGTTGAAAATGTGTTCTTAATAAGTGTTGGTTAAAGTGGAAGTCTTCAAGTGTAGGCAAACTAAAACTGTCAGTGTGTGTGTGTGTGTGTGTGTGTGTGTGTGTGTGTGTGTGTGTGTGTGTGTGTGTGTGTGTGTGTGTGTGTGTGTGTGTGTGTGTGTGTGTGTTGTGTGTGTGTGTGTGTGTGTGTGTGTGTGTGTGTGTGTGTTACCTCCACAGAGAGGTTGAGCAGGTGTTTGACGACAGCGATCTGCCCGCTGGAGGCGGCTGTGTGGAGGGGGGTGTATCCTCGTTTGTCTTTACAGCTGATCTCCGCCCCCTGACTCACCAGCAGACACGCCACGTCCAGGTGACCTGCAGGGGGCGCGGCAGAGAGAGGAGAAACAGCCATTGGTTATTTGTTTACGCTTAGTAATGTCCAGAACCCAAGGTGAGATCTTCAGGTCAGCTGATTTAATCAAAACTGCTTTTTATTAACCGTTTTTTTAGGTAAAATTGTGATAAATTACACCCTTTATTATCTTAATTGTTTTAAATATGACATATTCATCACATGTCCACTTACATTATTGTTAATCATCTATGTTGTTTTGAGATGTTCATTTCGAACTATTGTTTACTGTCTATATATATATATATATATATATATATATATATATATATACACATATATACACATATATATAAATATATATATAAATAAATATATATATATATATACACATATATATAAATATATATATATATATATATATATATATATAAATAAATATATATATATATATATAAATTAGTGCTGTCAAAATTATCGCGTTAACGGCGGTAATTAATTTTTTGAATTAATTGCGTTAAAATATTTAACGCATTTAACGCATGTGCAGAATGGCCCGCCCCATACATCCCACCAGTGGCAGCGCCAGGGTATGGCTGGGGTAGGCTACACCCATACCCAGAAATGGCTTAGCCCCACCATGAAAAATGATGTTAAAGTAAGCTAAATAAAGTCCGCCAACTCGCGCGGAGTAAATTGCACAGACAGCAGTTAGTAAGATTGATTTCAGCAGCCACTTGTCTGGAAATACTGAAGACCAGAAACGGTTTTGAAAACTTTTGTCACGTAGTGATCGTCTTCTCAATAGAACATCTTTGATAATGTCTTCTGGCCAATCAGAATCAAGATAACGGCGTGGTGTTGTTGCAGGAAGTCCCGACGGAGAATACTTTTGCTGTAGTACAGGGGTGCACATAACTGGTACGCAGGTTATGTGCATAATCTGAAATGTGTACCGTCACTTGTGTCACAAAGCGCATTTGCGTACCGACGTACTTGTGAAGCTTTTCCAGAAGGCGGTTAGATCACCGGACGACAGAGTCGGTCTCCGTGTGCACAGACAGGGCTGCTGTTAACGTCGGTCTGTACAACGGAAATGTGCCAAAACTACGCCAACCGGCTGCGGAGGGAGACTCCCCCCCCTTCACTGGAGAACTGCGCTAAAACAGCTGATCACAACGTTCACACTCTGTGGTCACGAAGTACTCCACTAGCCGCCGCCCCCCCCCGTCGACTTTCCTGAAGTACTCCCCCGTTGATAGAAATCAACACGTAATAAATTAAGACCCCACGGTTTGGGTTGTCTTTCATTTTGACACACAGAAAAATGTTATAATAAACATAGATACTGTATGTGAAATGGATATATCCGCCTTCTTTCATTTATCTTTCCATTCCCACAACAATATACATAAAGAAATGGCATATTTTGGACATAGTTCGAATGGTGATTAATCATGATTAATTCATTTTTAAGCTGTGATTAATCTGATTACATTTTTTAATCGTTTGACAGCCCTAATATATATATATTTATATTAGGGCTGTCAAACGATTAAAAAATTTAATCAGATTAATCACAGCTTAAAAATGAATTAATCATGATTAATCACCATTCGAACTATGTCCAAAATATGCCATTTCTTTATGTATATTGTTGTGGGAATGGAAAGATAAATGAAAGAAGGCGGATATATCCATTTCACATACAGTATCTATGTTTATAACATTTTTATGTGTGTCAAAATGAAAGACAGCCCACACACCTATCAATCATCAAACCGTGGGGTCTTAATTCATTACGTGTTGATTTCTATCAACGGGGGAGTACTTCAGGAAAGTCGACAGGGGGGGGGGGGGGTTAGTGGAGTACTTCGTGACCACAGAGCGTGAACGTTGTGATCAGCTGTTTTAGCGCAGTTCTCCAGTGAAGGGGGGGGGGAGTCTCCCTCTGCAGCCGGTTGGCGTAGTTTTGGCACATTTCCGTTGTACAGACCGACGTTAACAGCAGCCCTGTCTGTGCACACGGAGACCGACTCTGTCGTCCGGTGATCTAACCGCCTTCTGGAAAAGCTTCACAAGTACGTCGGTACGCAAATGCGCTTTGTGACACAAGTTTCAGATTATGCACATAACCTGCGTACCAGTTATGTGCACCCCTGTACTACAGCACAAGTATTCTCCGTCGGGACTTCCTGCAACAACACCACGCCGTTATCTTGATTCTGATTGGCCAGAAGACATTATCAAAGATGTTCTATTGAGAAGACGATCACTACGTGACAAAAGTTTTCAAAACCGTTTCTGGTCTTCAGTATTTCCAGACAAGTGGCTACTGAAATCAATCTTACTAACTGCTGTCTGTGCAATTCTCGGCGCGAGTTGGTGGACTTTATTTAGCTTACTTTAACATCATTTTTCACGGAGGGGCTAAGCCACTTCTTGGTATGGGTGTAGCCTACCCCAGCCATACCCTGGCGCTGCCACTGGTGGGATGTATGGGGCGGGGCATTCTGCACATGCGTTAAATGCGTTAAATATTTTAACGCAATTAATTCAAAAGATTAATTACCGCCGTTAACGCGATAATTTTGACAGCATTAATATATATATATATTTCTTTCTTTTTTTCTTACTTTCTTTCTTGTATTTTCTTTGATTATGTTTTTGCTTCTTCTTCGTGGGGATATATACTTGTGCAATGTCTTGTGCTCAAAAATTATTGTGTAAAAAATATTCAAATTTCTGTTAAAGAGTTTGTATAAATATGGAAACTCCACCTACAGTGAACCGGAGTTACCCACATGTTTGTTTACATCTAAAACGTATTTATATTGTTGTTGTGATGACTTTTATAATGTTGTGTCTTGTTGTTCTTTTCGTCTCCAGCTGTAATGAAAATCTCCTTTATTTATTAGATGACTCATTCCGACACTAATCTACTTCGAGGAAATGAAAGTCTTTGAGTCTCACCCATGAACGCCGCCCAGTGCAGCGCCCGGCCGTCCTTCTTATCGAAGGCGTTGATGTTCGCTCCTTTAGCCAGGAGCAGGTTCACCATCTGGCAAACACAGAGGACAACTAGGTTCAAGGCTTTTATTGTCATGTGTGCCTAGCTACACTGTAGTTATGACAATGAAATGATTAGGTCACAGCCTCCTCCAACAAAGCCACACAATAAAACAGATAAGTAAATACAATAAAATTGAATACAACCCAAATTGTGCAGAATAGTCTATATACAAGTAATTGGAATATTGATTATTGATATATATGAGTTGCAAACAGATGAATGTTGTGGGTGTTCTTTCAAAAGTTCAGGTGGTTAACAGTCTTATGGCCTGTGGGATGAAACTGTCCATGAGTCTGGTGGTTTTAGGAGGTCTAGGAGTTAAAACAAGGTGTGTGTGTGTGTGTGTGTGTGTGTGTGTGTGTGTGTGTGTGTGTGTGTGTGTGTGTGTGTGTGTGTGTGTGTGTGTGTGTGTGTGTGTGTGTGTGTGTGTGTGTGTGTGTGTGTGTGTGTGTGTGTGTGTGTGTGTGTGTGTGCTGGTCTTTATATAACAGCACTGTAAACACATCACTGGGCAGTTCGTTGCATAAACACTGTTTTTCAGAGACAGAAACAGAAGGAGCCGTTCAGAAATGTGCCGCCTCTGCTCGGTTATTTTAGACTCAACATATTTGTGAATGATTCCCTGAAACAAAAGGAGCGTTTCAAAGTGAACAGCCCACTTAATAACCTCAATGACACAGCTGCAGCCGCCCACCTGTTTGCTCTAACCAGAAGTAACCAGAATAGCACAAAGGCCGGTTACATCACTGCCTGTTTATTGGTGGATATGCTGCTGCAGGAAAGTGGATTTTGGTTGTCATTGTACTGATAAAACACATGAGTATGTGAGTGCCTGTGTTTCATTACATTTAGCTGAGGCTTTAATCCACAGTGCAAGAAACCATGAAGATACAAACTCAGAACAAGAAGGAAAATGCAGATGTATACGCTGCAAATAAGCCAAATCATTAGAATTGCTGTTGCATTAGCTTCAAATGTGCTAATCCCAGTAAGTGCAAAAACGGTATGTGTGTGTGTGTGGAGGGGGGTGTGTGTGTGCTTGTGGGGACCTAAATCTGTTTACACAGTCACGTGTGGGGACTCGCCTCCCTTATGGGGACAAAAAGGAGGTCCCCATAAGGGGAATCATTCATTAGAGTTAGGCATGTGTTGGTTAAGGTTAGGATAAGTCTCCAGGAAATGCATGTAATGTAGTGTGTGTGTGTGTGTGTGTGTGTGTGTGTGTGTGTGTGTGTGTGTGTGTGTGTGTGTGTGTGTGTGTGTGTGTGTGTGTGTGTGTGTGTGTGTGTGTGTGTGTGTGTGTGTGTGTGTGTGTGTGTGTGTGTGTGTGTGTGTGTGTGTGTGTGTGAGGTCTAATAGCTAAGGTACAAGCAACACAGGTGGGTTTTCAGTCTGTGATGGAAGATGTGTCACCTTGGTGTTTCCATTGAGGGCAGCGTGATGCAGCGAGGTGCGTCACATTTACATTTCTTAGTGGAAACAAAACAGTCATTTTAGTTTTTGGGGGGTTTTCTTTTCCCTACAGTGTGTTTGTAAAGGGTCTGCTCCGGCTAAAATCCCAAAGTTAGCTAGCGCTCCAACACATTGTACGTGATAGGCTAAGGGGCGGGACATCTCTAAGCGGTTGATCAATCACAACAGAGCCGGACAGCTAACCAATCAGAGCAGACTGGGCTCTGGTTGCTCTTTAAAGTAGAGACACTACATACTGATATACACCTGAACATCAGCAGGAGAGGACTCTTTAAAGTAGAGACACTACATACTGATATACACCTGAACATCAGCAGGAGAGGACTCTTTAAAGTGGAGACACTACATACTGATATACACCTGAACATCAGCAGGAGAGGACTCTTTAAAGTAGAGACACTACATACTGATATACACCTGAACATCAGCAGGAGAGGACTCTTTAAAGTAGAGACACTACATACTGATATACACCTGAACATCAGCAGGAGAGGACTCTTTAAAGTAGAGACACTACATACTGATATACACCTGAACATCAGCAGGAGAGGACTCTTTAAAGTAGAGACACTACATACTGATATACACCTGAACATCAGCAGGAGAGGACTCTTTAAAGTAGAGACACTACATACTGATATACACCTGAACATCAGCAGGAGAGGACTCTTTAAAGTAGAGACACTACATACTGATATACACCTGAACATCAGCAGGAGAGGACTCTTTAAAGTAGAGACACTACATACTGATATACACCTGAACATCAGCAGGAGAGGACTCTTTAAAGTAGAGACACTACATACTGATATACACCTGAACATCAGCAGGAGAGGACTCTTTAAAGTAGAGACACTACATACTGATATACACCTGAACATCAGCAGGAGAGGACTCTTTAAAGTAGAGACACTACTGATATACACCTGATCATCAGCAGGAGAGGACTCTTTAAAGTAGAGACACTACATACTGATATACACCTGAACATCAGCAGGAGAGGACTCTTTAAAGTAGAGACTCTACATACTGATATACACCTGAACATCAGCAGGAGAGGACTCTTTAAAGTAGAGACACTACATACTGATATACATCTGAACATCAGCAGGAGAGGACTCTTTAAAGTAGAGACACTACTGATATACACCTGATCATCAGCAGGAGAGGACTCTTTAAAGTAGAGACACTACATACTGATATACACCTGAACATCAGCAGGAGAGGACTCTTTAAAGTAGAGACACTACATACTGATATACACCTGAACATCAGCAGGAGAGGACTCTTTAAAGTAGAGACACTACATACTGATATACACCTGAACATCAGCAGGACAGGACTCTTTAAAGTAGAGACACTACATACTGATATACACCTGAACATCAGCAGGAGAGGACTCTTTAAAGTAGAGACACTACATACTGATATACACCTGAACATCAGCAGGAGAGGACTCTTTAAATCTAACTGATAAAACAAAACATAAATGATTGTCTGCATTACCTCCGTGTGTCCGTTTAGCGCAGCGTGATGCAGCGCGGTGCGTCCTCCGCGGTCCGACACGTTGACGCTGCTCAGCAGGGGGATGATGACCTCGGCGCATCGCAGAGCGTTATTTGCTGCAGCGACGTGAAGTGGCGTCTGCCAGTTCTTATCCCGAGCGTTCACATCGGCCGAGTGACGGATCAGAACCCTCACCGACTCCTGAGGAGGAACAGAGAGTTTATTTTAAGAGATTAATAACTCACCAGAGATGGCAAAAGTAAACACATCCTTTACTCAAGTAGAAGTACAGATACTCGTGTTTAAAAATACTCTGGTGAAAGTAGAAGTACTGACTAAACTTCTTGACTCAAGTAAAAGTAAAGAGGCTTTGAAATGTACTTCAGTAAAAAGTACCCATAACTAGCAGCTGCTTTAAAGAGTACCTGACCTCCCTTTATATTAATAGAACAATAATGTTATTGTTAGCTAATGAATGTTTCCATGCTGAACAACGGCAACATGACAACGTTTCCATTGGTCCCTCTTCTTTAGAGAAGACCAGGGGGGTATACTACGAAGCAGGATTTTCGCTTAGCCGGCTAACTTCAGGGAAAACTCCGGCTTTCCGGTCCTACGACGCTGGTTCTCTGCTGCCCGGATCATCACCCGCACCAACTCATCCGACCACATCACCCCCATTCTCACTCAGCTACACTGGCTTCCTGTACGCTACCGTATTGACTACAAAAACATTCTACTCATATACAAAGCTGTCCATAACCTTGCCCCCATCTACATCTCTGACCTCCTTCAGGAGTACACCCCCTCCCGCACCCTCCGCTCTTCGTCCGTAGGACTTCTCACCGTCCCAAGCTATCGCCTCAAAACCATGGGTGCTCGAGCTTTCAGCTGCTCGGCTCCCAGACTTTGGAACACCCTGCCACGACACATCCGACAGTCTGATTCCATAACAACATTCAAAACCCAACTCAAAACCCACCTGTTCAAACTGGCATTTTCTTTATAATCTGTACCCTGTGTCCTTTTGTGTCCTTTTGTAGTCCATTTCCTGTTGTTTGTCTTGTCTTACCCCGGCTGATACTTCACTAAATCCACTGTTTTAATTTGTAAGGTAAAATTGTAAATGTAAATTGTAAATCTGTAACCCTGTAAGGTGTCCTTGGGTGTTATGAAAGGCGTCCCCCAAAATAAATGTATTATTATTATTATTCTCTTTTTAGCAGGCTAGATCTCCATGGTAACTTATGCTGAGCGGCTAACCTGCTCATGATCACGCCACCAAACACACATTCAAACTAAAGTAACCAGCCTGTTTTGAAAATGAGAGAAGTAGAAAGTACAGGTATTTGTGTTCAACATGTAAGAAGTAGAAAGTACAGGTATTTGGGTTCAACATGTAAGAAGTAGAAGTAAAAAGTCGTCAGAAAATAAGTAGTAGAGTAAAGTACTGATACCAGAAACATGTACTTAAGTACAGTAACGAAGTATTTGTACTCGATTGCTTCACACTTGTGTGCTATGAATCTATCAGTTCTTTGTATGAACAGTATTCATGTCTTATTTATCTTCACACCGCGACCACCAGAGATAATTATTTAGGGATGTTTTCAAAAGTTATCTTTAGATCCTGAAATGAGACGTACTTCACAGTGAAACTGAGAGGGAGAATATGTGGGCAGCATAAGTTATAAGAGAGATTTAAATAGAAGAAATGGACAAACTGACACATGAAGCACAACTAGAAGTAATATGTGAAAATGAACCTGATGCTGCAAATAAGTCCATCAACATGACCTTAGAAATTATGTTAAAATGTGAATTAATTTCCGAAACAGCCATTTATTTTGTCATTATTTGATGTGGCATATATTCATTGTGGTAGAAGACATGACCACAAGGTACATCAGCAAACAAACAACGCCTATTATCAACTACCCTAATGAGCAGGCTAAACAAAACCAGAATATCAAGCTATTTATTTACTATAAGGATTAGTTTCTGGGTTATTCGGAATGAATTAAAGGACAAAACAAGGTCAAAATAAAACAAATGAATAAGGTAAGCTATCATAACTGTGTTTCTGGAAAGGCATATATATATATATATTTTTAAAAATCACGTGTTTCTCTGAGGTATCGTAGCAGGCATATTTTATTCTCTACTTAATTCAATTTCAATACACTGTAAGATCTTGTTATTTCAATGTTGTAAATAAAGCTACAGGCTGTTATGGCGCGTTTCCACTGCAGGCCTCGCTCGGCCTCGCTCGGTTTGGTTAGGCCTTATTAGGCCCGGCTCACTTTAATGCTGCGTTTCCATTACAGTTTAGGAACTGGGGTAGTTACTATAGTAACGCAGTGTAGGCGGAGCCGTGACGTCATCTTCAATGAGCGCCCCAGAAAAACAACACAGCCGTTAGCTCTTAGCACTCAGAGCTCACAGCTCTTCATATCTGTTCAGAAACTAGACAAAAGTTAAACAAGTACAAACCACAGACTGTCTGTGTCATGGAGAATACAGTCGCTGGTTTATTTATGTCTGTAGGCCGTTGTTGTGAGTGTGGACGGTCGGAGAATATACAACGTTAGCTTAGCCAAGCTCCATTTAGAAAACACGCATTTTAAAAAGGGTTTCTCGCCTGCCGTCTGTCTGCAGACTTGTCAAAGCATTAATTCATGGTTTTTACTAACCGGTATCAGTATGTTGTTACTTCGGCATCATTTTGAAACGTGTATTACAATTAAATCAGGGTCAAATATGTTCATCTTGTTGTAGTTGTAGCCCCCTTGCCAGCGATTCTCTCTCTAGTTTAGCATACTCAGCCCGACTCAGCCTGGTTGTTCCTGGCCCTAGAACCACGATTTTATGGGGCCAGAAAAACTGTGAATTAGGACCCGCTAGCCGGTACTAGGCCAAGTGGAAACGCAACCAAAAACGGGCCCCGCACGGCTCGGCACGCTTAAAGCCAGCTACCCGCTGCAGTGGAAACGCGCCATAAATGTCCTCACTTTTAATACCTTGTGTTGAGTGCAAACATCCCCTACATGGACTGAAAGTGATTTTATCCAAAGCATGTGTACAGCTGCTTTGCGTAAACCTGTAACATACAGTTGTGTGAATGAATAAAGACTCAGAGTCATGACTTCAGACAGATTCTTTAACTCTTTGGTATTTAACCTCGTAGAGTCTCTGTATGTAAATGGAGGGCAGAGCGCTGCAGTTATTCCAGCCATGTTGAATATCCAGTTTGTGATGGGAGTGATGGTGACAGACTAACTGGTCTAACCCACATTCTCTGAGGTAAAGCTCTGTGTGTGAGATGTGTTTAGAGGACAATAAAAGATGTTTTCAGGTAAATATCACGAGGTACCTGAGTCATGGTGGCAAAGCAAGAGTGTAAAAAAACCTCTTCATTAATTTCCTCTATAGATACGCTTTAGATATCCTTCTTCTGATGATATTTATGCATTTACTGTTTAATTTTATTTAGTTTTTCATTTGTTCAACACCTTCTTGCTTACATGGTGCTGTAACAAAAACAATTCCTTCATTTAGGGTCGATAAAAAACCTAATCTAATTCAGTGTTCACTTCACTTTGATTGTTTTCAAGCACATACGATAAATGGCAGTTGTGTTTCTAGTTAATAATCCCATTGTTACATTAAGTATCTGATTGGTGGTTAATCAAAGATAATTATTAGTAAGATCCGTTATAATGGAAGCCACATAAATCCTTGAAGAAATACGCATTATTCCCAAAATGTTGTACTACTTTACAGTGTAATTAGTGTGTGTGTGTGTGTGTGTGTGTGTGTGTGTGTGTGTGTGTGTGTGTGTGTGTGTGTGTGTGTGTGTGTGTGTGAGAGAAGTACCTAAAGAGTGATTGTTGTTGTAGTTCATAACAATAAACCAACTTAAGTTTGCGTGTAAGTTTTAGTGTGTAAGTTGGCCTCTTCTCATCCGTGAGTGTGTGTTAGTCATGGTGGTGTGTGTGTGTGTGTGTGTGTGTGTGTGTGTGTGTGTTCACCTCGCTCCGGGATGCCACCGCCCGATGGAGGGGGGTGAGCCACATGTTATCTTTGGCATTGACCCGAGCCCCTGCAGAAAAAAAAGATGAAGCAGAAAAGTTCCAGTTTACAAACCCAACACATTAACATTTTTCATTCTTATTGCAATAAACACATTGCGAAAGGCTGCTATGTTGAACTTTGAAAGATACTTTTTATTATTAAGTATTTTATTTGTTTATTTTTGTTTATTCTTGCCTATTGTTGTAAGTTCAATGTTGAATTTGTTCTATCTAGTAATTTCGTGCCTATAGCAGTTTGCAGAAAGGCAGACGCCTTCTGTCTCATTATCCCGATATTCAAACATGTTTTCCCATAATTCCCTAATATCACGCCGCCCTAATGCAGAGCGTAATGAGGCGTTCTCCTCTGAGCCACAGCGCTCCATTGTTGTGCAGAAAATAAATGTTAATAAAATAGATATATTAACACAACAATGACACACAGGTGCTACTGGAGAGCAATCCACCGTCCTGCTGCCAAAAAAACTCTCTATTACGCCGAGTGTGTATTCATCCGCCGCTGAAAATAGTCCTAAACATATGCACAATGTATTCCTGTTTAGATCATGTCTGATAGGAACTACAGTGCCCAGCTTTTTGAGAACTATTTTAAATATATGTCTAAATATGTTAATGGATTTTTATAAATATGTACTTCCTCTGTAGGAAAAAATTACCTTGAGGTGTAATCAGAAAAGAAGAGGAAGCGGACTAAGGCATTTAAATAAAGCTTTTTTTATGATCTGGCATTTTAATACGTGTTATGCACAGATCATTGCAGCATCCCATAATCCCCTCTGTTTCAGCCCTGTTTCAAAAGTGCTGATTCTCTGTCTGTTACTTTAGATGAAAATAAGGAGCCACTCCCCACGCCCCTCTGAGAGACATTTGGTTAGAAAGAACACAATAGCCGCGTTCACACCGAGTACTTTTCACCCGTACTTTTCGCGTTTAGTTCCGTTAGTACCCCTGATGTCGCGTTCACACCATAAAAATAACTAAGTGCCGGGAACTTTTCACCCCATTTTTAGCGCCTGCTGAGAGCAGGTACTTTCCTGGGGGGAAAAAGTACCACAGTTCTGATTGGCTGGGCGATTGCAAACCACGCCCCGTAAAACTCTGAAATGTTTTGAAGAGCCACCATTTTATTATCCTCACATTAGCATTATTAGCATTAGCATTCGCCCAGCACACAAACGCAGAGAGACTAACTTATGGCAACACAAAAGAAAACATGGGAGCGGTGGAGATGAGGAGGTGTCGGCGTTCTGGCGTTCTGGCGTTCTGGCGATTTACTCAGAACTTCTACTGAAGCCAGTCCCCAACTCCGGGGACTTCGGGACACAGTATACGCCGTGAAGTTGTTTGCGGCCTGCCAGTAAACCCAAAGCAGAAGAAGACGAAGTGACGTCAGCGGCTTCATTTGCCTAATCCTCCCTCAGGGAACTTATTCCGGTGTGAACTAATGGGTTCTCCACCGCTCCCATGTTTTCTTTTGTGTTGCCATAAGTTAGTCTCTCTGCGTTTGTGCACTGGGATAATGCTAATGCTAATAATGCTAATGCAAGGAAAATAAAATGGCGGCTTCACCAAATTTTTTGGGAGTTTTACGGGGCTTTGTTTGCAATCCGCCCAGCCAATCAGACATAGGAACCTTTTTCTCCCACGAGAGAACCTGCTCTCTAGCAGGGACGGAAAAGGGGGTGAAAAGGTTCTCATTAACTAATTTTAGTTCCGGATTTTTTTGGTGTGAACGCGACATTTCGGAACTATACTGGGGAAAGTACTCCGGTGTGAAAGCGCCTAATGGAGCTCTAGGAGGAGATTCAGGTGATAAGGTGGGGGGGGGTTACCTTGGTTGCTGATTGGCTAATGGTTACACAAGCCAAAACATCGTTATGACATCATAAAGTGGCCAAAATCTGATCAGCTCATTTTCAGACAGGTTTTTATAGAAATGGATCAAAAAGAGAGAGAATCTTTGTTCCTGTTGATGTAGAAAGGACATGAAGAAGTGGATTTTGCATAATAGGTGACCTTTAACAGAAAGATGGAAGATAAAACTCAGAGAAGGTGAAATGATTTTACCAGAGAGGATGAGGAGCTCGGTGATCTCTGCATCTCCCAGGAAGGCGGCAGCGTGCAGCGGGGTGCGCTTCTCTGAATCCTGAGGAGGAGGAGGAGGAGGAGATATTGCAATAATGTAAAAGTATGAGAGTCTAACCTTCATTAATAAGCTGCACCTATTCTAAGGTGCTGCGGTTTAAGAGAGTGGAGGTGCACATTATTACTACAGATGGAACCCTTTTCCAGATGGATTTCTATACATGGTTCTTGTTTTAAAAAGACATAATAATAATAAAGAAATGTTTACAGGTACCAATAGGATACGCCACCAAAGCAACCGTTTAGATATCTCAATATCCAAAGAGCTGGAGTAAAGCCAGATGTAAGGTGTCTTAGGAGCAGGGGTGTAACAAATAAAAAGGGTACCGACACTTTAGGAATCTAGAGATCAATTCACACACACACACACACACACACACACACACACACACACACACACACACACACACACACACACACACACACACACACACACACACACACACACACACACACACACACACACACACACACACACACACACACACACACACACACACACACACACACACACACACACACACACACACACACACACACACACACACACACACACACACACACACACACACACACACACACACACACACACACACACACACACACACACACACACACACACACACACACACACACACACACAGCTGACGTTAATGTCCCTTATAATAATCTGTGACTCCTCCATGACGGTCCACAGAGGAGGAGTGATATCAGTTCACAGTTGATGAGCTCAGGGCTTTCAGTGTCAAACCCTCCATTGTTCCTCCACACCCAATCCCAAACCACACCCTACACCCTACCCCTACACCCTACCCCTACACACTACCCCTACACACTACCCCTACACACTACCCCTACACCCTACCCCTACACCCTACCCCTACACACTACCCCTACACACTAACCCTACACACTAACCCTACACACTAACCCTACACACTAACCCTACACACTAACCCTCCGTTCGCGCGGAGGGTCCGCTACATCAAGGGCTGTTCCAAAGCAACGAGAGTGGAGGGGGAGTGGGCTATCAAGCCCTCAAACAGCGAGTCTGCATCGGTGCTGAGACCGGTCTCTACCTGACCGGAGTCACGCTGTGTGTGTCCGTCAGGAAACAAGCTGTTAACAAGTAGTTCCAGCAAACATCCACTGATAAATTGCGATGTTAACAACCTCATGATAACCTCATATGTTTTTAACGTAGGATCATACCTGTGTTTAGTCTAGAAAAAGGTAAATGTGTGCATTTTATTATAAAGTTGTGTATATTTACAGACCGTTGCAAAAACTAAGAAGCTTATAAACATCAGGTTTAAAACTAAAAGAGCTTTGAAACACAATGAAAGATGTTTGGAGTTTTATTTTAGTTAGTCATTTAAATTTCTCGAACTTTGATTCAGGGGATACCAAGTTCAAGTCCCACTGCAGTCAGTATGTCGTTGAGTCCCTGAGACACTTCACCCCAAATGGCTCCTGTGGGGATTGCCCACAGTATTGAAAGTATGTAAGTCGCTTTGGATAAAAGCGTCTAACAAATTACATGTAATGTAATGTAATTAATTTAAATGTGTTGTCTAGATGCTGATTTGAAACCGTTGTTAAATACAGTTACGGCATTTCCTGTTTCTGCCGGGGCGAGAGGGGAGGCCGTCCCAAAGCTTGCTGCTGTATTTACTCCCTCCATCTGACAGGAGGAGCCTCGTTGAGCTGCGAGTGGCACTCACGGAGTGTGTAGGGGTAGGGCGTGGTTTGGGATTGGGCCGAAGAGTCCTGTAACCCTCTCTAGACTCCAGAGACTAAACACTTACTGTGTGTGGATACATGTGTTGTGCATATATGCAACATGATGGAGATAAACACACACACACACTCTGAACTCTGACCTCCTCCACTCACTGCTGAGAGCAACAGGAAGTGACGCCTGAAGACATCTGAGGTTTGTATTTCCCCAAAAGCTGATTTGAAGCTAAGATGCATAAAGGAAAGTGATTTTTTGTAGATTAGCATACAATTACATATTGGGATGGATAAGTACTTTTAGACCCTGTGTATAAGCATAAGGGCGTAGTACAAAGAGTAACTACGCTGTTTACATTAAGTTATGGCCATACAAATGATATAAATACATCCAGCTATCAGTAAAATCCTTAATAAATATATGCAATATCTCTGTGTGGACTTTTGCACATGTTGAACAATGCATTGGCTGCTTACTGAACACAATTGTTCTCATAAATATGAATTAAAAAGGTCTCATATTTTTTATTTTGCATCTCATAATTACGAAAAAACATATCCAGTGACAAAATGTGCATTAGGCATTTGATAGAGATATGTTCTCTTGTAGTTTTAAGGCATACAAGGTAAACATGTAAATTATGAGGCAAATAATTATTAGAAAACATGTTAAGGTTGCCTGTGGAGTTGTATTTTATAACTGCAAGACGATGCAAGTGTGTGTACAGAGCAAAAGAAGTGAAGAATAAGACCTAGAAAACATGGATGTAAACAATGCAAGATTTTAAATGGTTAAAATATCACCTTTGTAGATGTTTTATAAGGAAGGAAGGAAGGAAGGAAGGAAGGGCACTCAGTATGTTGTTAAGGGCCTGTTAACAAACATTTAGTCTGTTTCCAAGAAATGAAACGGCGACTTTTTAACTGAATGATCACTTCTGCAAGAGATCGAGAACTTTCTTGGGTTCCTTAAAGGTGTGGTAGGTATTTCACTTCAGATACACTTTTTGTTATATTCCATGGAATACTCTTAACATCCCGATAGCAATGAATATATTAAATGCTTTGACAAAAAATACATAAAAAAACGTCATCAGTGGAAGCCGTGGCGCTGTAAAAAGCACGACCAATCATCTGAGCCGGCCCGGCTAAAGTAACTGGATGGCCTACCTGCCTGTCAGCCTTCCATCTGGGCACAAACTTATCTCGTGCCCTCATTGGTCATGTGCGCGTTCGTGTGTGTTGGAGGAGGGGCTCTGTAAGGGAGTCTGAAGGAAGGGGCAGATTTTTTCCGGTTGTGTATTTTCAAATTCTAGCGCACTCGAGCAGGTTTCTCCATTCTTATCTACCCTACCTTTAATAATAAAATATATATTTCTAACAAGGTTTTAAAAGTAAAAAGACTGGGAGAAATGTGTCGGAGGGCTGTGATTAACAAGTGACCTCGCAGTGTTGATGTTTACACTTTGTTTGTGTTTCCTCACCAGAGCGTTGATGTCTTCAGATTTATAGATGAGCATGCGGATCTCCTCAGGGTCTCCGCTGAAGATCGCCTGGATGAGAGGAGGCTGGGGGGAGGGAGGAGGAGGGGGGAGGGAGAAGACAAAACGTTAATCACATGACCAGAGGCAACATGGCCGACATGCAGAAACACACACGGAGCATTTTAACAGTGAAGGAATTCATCAGAGAGCAGACGCGACCAAATGAAGTGTTCGAGGGGCGATTTACCGCATGTTAAGAGAGCATGATCCTTCCCACGGTATATAAGTGTGTGTGTGTGTGTGTGTGTGTGTGTGTGTGTGTGTGTGTGTGTGTGTGTGTGTGTGTGTGTGTGTGTGTGTGTGTGTTATAGTTAGGATACGTCTCCAGGAAATGCATGTAAGTCAATGTAATGTCCCCTGACGTGATGTATACATGGTGTGTGTGTGTGTGTGTGTGTGTGTGTGTGTGTGTGTGTGTGTGTGTGTGTGTGTGTGTGTGTGTGTGTGTGTGTGTGTGTGTGTGTGTGTGTGAGCGTGTGAGCGAGCAGCTGCTTAACTTAAAGCTGTTTACAGAAGCTTCCGGAATGCAGTCTACTGTACACTGTATACAAAATGCATCTTAAAGCCAAGAAGGATTATGAAACTCACTTCCTACATGAAGACAGGAACAAAATATGTTCCCCCCCCCCCAAAGCAAAGAGAATGTTGTTGGAGAAGATTCTTTGTAGATAGAAATCATAAAAGTAAAATGTCTGTGCAGAGAAAAGGCTTTAATGAAGGTCATGTCTCTGAAACCCGTATTTTCTATACCAGATTACAGATAGGAGGTAAATAGAGGCAACACACACACACACACACTTTCTCTCTCTCCCAACACTCTCTTTCTTTCTCTCCTACCGACTAATCTACCTCATTTTTTACTTATTTACCAACTCGCTAAAGTACTTACTGACTAACTTCATTACTTACTTAAGTCTGTACTAACTTCGACTACATTTCAGACGTGAATAGTGCACTTTTTACTCCATTATATTCATGTAACAGCTCTTAACTACCGCTGCAATGGCAGAAATATAAGCAGCACCAATAATAATAAGAATACATAATTATTAAAGTCATTTTTCATGCAAAAGAAAAAGTAAAAAATGCCGTTTCAGCCTCTCAAATATGAAGACAATTCCTATTATAGATCATATTTTGAGGTTTGGACTGACACGCCAAGACATTTAAAGATATCACATGGGAATTTAAGGGATAACTGTCACTATTACCTTTAGTTGCAGCCCTACAATGCAGGACATCTTACATGTAGTGGCGTTCACAGAGCAAATGGGATGGATTTTATTAATTTTTTACACAAAAGTGACACGATTTAAATCCCTGCATGGTCCTTTAACACCGACCGATAGAGTTCAACAGCTACATTGATTATTTAAAGAGTAAAAGTCGATGTCAGAGCTCTGCAGAAATGTGGGCTGCCGGTTCGATGTGCTCCTGATAATGATTCAGATCTAACAGAGAACTCACTTCACTTCCTGTGTGCCGCCTGCCTCACTTCCTGTTGCACAGCCTCTCCTTCTCAGAAACAAGAGAGGAACCACAGAGCAGCGTTTCACTTCTGCTTTAAGAAACACAGCTCACACTTCCTCTGCTTTCTGCTTCTCATTTTTAAATGTTTGCTGCTGTAGTGTCTCTACTTTAAAGAGTCCTCTCCTACTGATGTTCAGGTGTATATCAGTATGTAGTGTCTCTACTTTAAAGAGTCCTCTCCTGCTGATGTTCAGGTGTATATCAGTATGTAGTGTCTCTACTTTAAAGAGTCCTCTCCTACTGATGTTCAGGTGTATATCAGTATGTAGTGTCTCTACTTTAAAGAGTCCTCTCCTACTGATGTTCAGGTGTATATCAGTATGTAGTGTCTCTACTTTAAAGAGTCCTCTCCTACTGATGTTCAGGTGTATATCAGTATGTAGTGTCTCTACTTTAAAGAGTCCTCTCCTGCTGATGTTCAGGTGTATATCAGTATGTAATGTCTCTACTTTAAAGAGTCCTCTCCTGCTGATGTTCAGGTGTGTATCAGTATGTAGTGTCTCTACTTTAAAGAGTCCTCTCCTGCTGATGTTCAGGTGTATATCAGTATGTAGTGTCTCTACTTTAAAGAGTCCTCTCCTACTGATGTTCAGGTGTATATCAGTATGTAGTGTCTCTACTTTAAAGAGTCCTCTCCTGCTGATGCTCAGGTGTATATCAGTATGTAGTATCTCTACTTTAAAGAGTCCTCTCCTACTGATGTTCAGGTGTATATCAGTATGTAGTGTCTCTACTTTAAAGAGTCCTCTCCTGCTGATGTTCAGGTGTATATCAGTATGTAGTGTCTCTACTTTAAAGAGTCCTCTCCTGCTGATGTTCAGGTGTATATCAGTATGTAGTGTCTCTTCTTTAAAGAGTCCTCTCCTGCTGATGCTCAGGTGTATATCAGTATGTAGTGTCTCTACTTTAAAGAGTCCTCTCCTACTGATGTTCAGGTGTATATCAGTATGTAGTGTCTCTACTTTAAAGAGTCCTCTCCTGCTGATGTTCAGGTGTATATCAGTATGTAGTGTCTCTACTTTAAAGAGTCCTCTCCTGCTGATGTTCAGGTGTATATCAGTATGTAGTGTCTCTACTTTAAAGAGTCCTCTCCTGCTGATGTTCAGGTGTATATCAGTATGTAGTGTCTCCACTTTAAAGAGTCCTCTCCTGCTGATGTTCAGGTGTATATCAGTATGTAGTGTCTCTACTTTAAAGAGTCCTCTCCTGCTGATGTTCAGGTGTATATCAGTATGTAGTGTCTCTACTTTAAAGAGTCCTCTCCTACTGATGTTCAGGTGTATATCAGTATGTAGTGTCTCTACTTTAAAGAGTCCTCTCCTGCTGATGCTCAGGTGTATATCAGTATGTAGTGTCTCTACTTTAAAGAGTCCTCTCCTACTGATGTTCAGGTGTATATCAGTATGTAGTGTCTCTACTTTAAAGAGTCCTCTCCTGCTGATGTTCAGGTGTATATCAGTATGTAGTGTCTCTACTTTAAAGAGTCCTCTTCTGCTGATGTTCAGGTGTATATCAGTATGTAGTGTCTCTTCTTTAAAGAGTCCTCTCCTGCTGATGCTCAGGTGTATATCAGTATGTAGTGTCTCTACTTTAAAGAGTCCTCTCCTACTGATGTTCAGGTGTATATCAGTATGTAGTGTCTCTACTTTAAAGAGTCCTCTCCTGCTGATGTTCAGGTGTATATCAGTATGTAGTGTCTCCACTTTAAAGAGTCCTCTCCTGCTGATGTTCAGGTGTATATCAGTATGTAGTGTCTCTACTTTAAAGAGTCCTCTCCTGCTGATGTTCAGGTGTATATCAGTATGTAGTGTCTCTACTTTAAAGAGTCCTCTCCTGCTGATGTTCAGGTGTATATCAGTATGTAGTGTCTCTACTTTAAAGAGTCCTCTCCTGCTGATGTTCAGGTGTATATCAGTATGTAGTGTCTCTACTTTAAAGAGTCCTCTCCTGCTGATGTTCAGGTGTATATCAGTATGTAGTGTCTCTACTTTAAAGAGTCCTCTCCTGCTGATGCTTCAGGTGTATATCAGTATGTAGTGTCTCTACTTTAAAGAGTCCTCTCCTGCTGATGTTCAGGTGTATATCAGTATGTAGTGTCTCTACTTTAAAGAGTCCTCTCCTGCTGATGTTCAGGTGTATATCAGTATGTAGTGTCTCTACTTTAAAGAGTCCTCTCCTGCTGATGTTCAGGTGTATATCAGTATGTAGTGTCTCTACTTTAAAGAGTCCTCTCCTGCTGATGTTCAGGTGTATATCAGTATGTAGTGTCTCTACTTTAAAGAGTCCTCTCCTGCTGATGTTCAGGTGTATATCAGTATGTAGTGTCTCTACTTTAAAGAGTCCTCTCCTGCTGATGTTCAGGTGTATATCAGTATGTAGTGTCTCTACTTTAAAGAGTCCTCTCCTGCTGATGTTCAGGTGTATATCAGTATGTAGTGTCTCTACTTTAAAGAGTCCTCTCCTGCTGATGTTCAGGTGTATATCAGTATGTAGTGTCTCTACTTTAAAGAGTCCTCTCCTGCTGATGTTCAGGTGTATATCAGTATGTAGTGTCTCTACTTTAAAGAGTCCTCTCCTGCTGATGTTCAGGTGTATATCAGTATGTAGTGTCTCTACTTTAAAGAGTCCTCTCCTGCTGATGTTCAGGTGTATATCAGTATGTAGTGTCTCTACTTTAAAGAGTCCTCTCCTGCTGATGTTCAGGTGTATATCAGTATGTAGTGTCTCTACTTTAAAGAGTCCTCTCCTGCTGATGTTCAGGTGTATATCAGTATGTAGTGTCTCTACTTTAAAGAGTTCTCTCCTGCTGATGTTCAGGTGTATATCAGTATGTAGTGTCTCTACTTTAAAGAGTCCTCTCCTGCTGATGTTCAGGTGTATATCAGTATGTAGTGTCTCTACTTTAAAGAGTCCTCTCCTGCTGATGTTCAGGTGTATATCAGTATGTAGTGTCTCTACTTTAAAGAGTCCTCTCCTGCTGATGTTCAGGTGTATATCAGTATGTAGTGTCTCTACTTTAAAGAGTTCCTCTCCTGCTGATGTTCAGGTGTATATCAGTATGTAGTGTCTCTACTTTAAAGAGTCCTCTCCTGCTGATGTTCAGGTGTATATCAGTATGTAGTGTCTCTACTTTAAAGAGTCCTCTCCTGCTGATGTTCAGGTGTATATCAGTATGTAGTGTCTCTACTTTAAAGAGTCCTCTCCTGCTGATGTTCAGGTGTATATCAGTATGTAGTGTCTCTACTTTAAAGAGTCCTCTCCTGCTGATGTTCAGGTGTATATCAGTATGTAGTGTCTCTACTTTAAAGAGTCCTCTCCTGCTGATGTTCAGGTGTATATCAGTATGTAGTGTCTCTACTTTAAAGAGTTCTCTCCTGCTGATGTTCAGGTGTATATCAGTATGTAGTGTCTCTACTTTAAAGAGTCCTCTCCTGCTGATGTTCAGGTGTATATCAGTATGTAGTGTCTCTACTTTAAAGAGTCCTTACCTGCTGATGTTCAGGTGTATATCAGTATGTAGTGTCTCTACTTTAAAGAGTCCTCTCCTGCTGATGTTCAGGTGTATATCAGTGTGTAGTATCTCTACTTTAAAGAGTCCTCTCCTGCTGATGTTCAGGTGTATATCAGTATGTAGTGTCTCTACTTTAAAGAGTCCTCTCCTGCTGATGTTCAGGTGTATATCAGTGTGTAGTATCTCTACTTTAAAGAGTCCTCTCCTGCTGATGTTCAGGTGTATATCAGTATGTAGTGTCTCTACTTTAAAGAGTCCTCTCCTGCTGATGTTCAGGTGTATATCAGTATGTAGTGTCTCTACTTTAAAGAGTCCTCTCCTGCTGATGTTCAGGTGTATATCAGTATGTAGTGTCTCTACTTTAAAGAGTCCTCTCCTGCTGATGTTCAGGTGTATATCAGTATGTAGTGTCTCTACTTTAAAGAGTCCTCTCCTGCTGATGTTCAGGTGTATATCAGTATGTAGTGTCTCTACTTTAAAGAGTCCTCTCCTGCTGATGTTCAGGTGTATATCAGTATGTAGTGTCTCTACTTTAAAGAGTTCCTCTCCTGCTGATGTTCAGGTGTATATCAGTATGTAGTGTCTCTACTTTAAAGAGTCCTCTCCTGCTGATGTTCAGGTGTATATCAGTATGTAGTGTCTCTACTTTAAAGAGTCCTCTCCTGCTGATGTTCAGGTGTATATCAGTATGTAGTGTCTCTACTTTAAAGAGTCCTCTCCTGCTGATGTTCAGGTGTATATCAGTATGTAGTGTCTCTACTTTAAAGAGTCCTCTCCTGCTGATGTTCAGGTGTATATCAGTATGTAGTGTCTCTACTTTAAAGAGTCCTCTCCTGCTGATGTTCAGGTGTATATCAGTATGTAGTGTCTCTACTTTAAAGAGTTCTCTCCTGCTGATGTTCAGGTGTATATCAGTATGTAGTGTCTCTACTTTAAAGAGTCCTCTCCTGCTGATGTTCAGGTGTATATCAGTATGTAGTGTCTCTACTTTAAAGAGTCCTTACCTGCTGATGTTCAGGTGTATATCAGTATGTAGTGTCTCTACTTTAAAGAGTCCTCTCCTGCTGATGTTCAGGTGTATATCAGTGTGTAGTATCTCTACTTTAAAGAGTCCTCTCCTGCTGATGTTCAGGTGTATATCAGTATGTAGTGTCTCTACTTTAAAGAGTCCTCTCCTGCTGATGTTCAGGTGTATATCAGTGTGTAGTATCTCTACTTTAAAGAGTCCTCTCCTGCTGATGTTCAGGTGTATATCAGTATGTAGTGTCTCTACTTTAAAGAGTCCTCTCCTGCTGATGTTCAGGTGTATATCAGTATGTAGTGTCTCTACTTTAAAGAGTCCTCTCCTGCTAATGTTCAGGTGTATATCAGTATGTAGTGTCTCTACATGTCTCCATGCTTTAATGTTCAAAAAGCTCTTTATTTCTCTCATACTGCCTGTGCTGCAGCACCTCTTTTCACCCTCTGTCTGAAACCAGAGCCCAGCATGCTCTGATTGGTCAGCTGGCCGGCTCTGTTGTGATTGGTCAACCGCTTAGAGATGTCCCGCCCCTTAGCCTTTCATGTACAATGTGTTGGAGCGCTAGCCAATAGAAGTGTGAGTGTTACATAGTGATGTCATTATGTCCTGGACATTTGGGATTTTAGCCTTTGCAGACCATTTACATGCACAAAAAACCTCTATAACAAACTACAGGAAATGAAAAACCAGAACAAGCACAATATGGCTTCTTTAAGATGAGAAAGGAATCACATTTAGGGTAGAGAGAGTAGAAAAGTGGGGGACTGTGTCTTTAAAGAAGCAGCTGACGCTTGGCAGCATATGTTCTCTTTTAGCTATGCTTTCTCTCTAAGTGCTGCACACACACACACACACACACACACACACACACACACATTAACACTGAGCTGGCAGCAGTGTGTGTGAGAGCCGGGGGGGGGGGGGGGAGACTGGTGCTGGCAAGAGAAAAGGAAAAGAGATTTAGGGAGCATCTATGGGAAGATTTGCTCAAACTCATTCCAGCACTTACAGACCGAACAAGGCCGATAAATATTTAAGAAGACTAGAAATATCAGACAGTATTTGGCTATACTCCATCAAAGATTTTTAAAACTATAATAAGAATTCCCTCGGGGCTGGTGTAGTTCTCATTTGAGAAATAAACGTTGCAATGACAGAGATTAAAATGAACAGGAATTACTGAGCAACGTTTAATCAAAAACACTACATGACCAAATATATTATCCAACCAATCAAATATATGGTCATAGAAATTCAGCCTGTATGTGTGCAATTCAACAGGCTACCATTTCTTTTTGCATATCTGCCAATATTAGTTGGCTAAATTGTGTCTACAACGGTCTTAAAATCAAAGTTTAATACGTTTCTTTGGATTTCGAGCTTTAAAACGGCCCCTTTGATTATAGCAAACTTCATACGCAACAGTGTGTCGTGTGGCTTTCTTTATATCTTTATATTTAGGGACTATATCCACAATATCCACTGTATGTTTTATTGGATTTACCAATAAACACCATTCCCCATAACAAGTCTTAGAAGTTAGCAAGCCAAAAGTTATGATTCGTCAGAAGGACAGAAAATACAGAGAGGCGAAGTCCCTCCCTTTCCTCCATGGGACCTTATTTCTGAAAAAGTATGTATTGAAGTCAATGGAGAGAGAAAGATTATCTTTCGATCCAGTTTGAATTGTGCCACGAATTACACAGATGATGTTTGTCAATTTAAAAGATAATTTTGCAAGTAAAAAAAATCAAAATGTGTCGTAAAACTGTGAAGTAACACTTTGTTTGTGTGAAACAGCTCAATGAACTACATCTCCCATCTCGCACCACACACCAAGACGGCCGTCACGTTGAAACATTTCACTCCTTTCTTTCAGAATGAGGCGGAAAGTATTAAAAGAGGTGAAAATCACTCCAAGTCTGGGCACGTTGAGAGCTGTGCATACACACAAGGGGAGTTAGTCGGTTCCTAAGAGCCAGCATGCGGGACCGGGACTCTGGGATTTGTAGTCTTTCTAGTTGCGTATTTTTCATAGTCTTATATTTCAACAGTTTTACGACAAACTGTGACTTTTTTGACATGGAAATTATTTTTTAAGATTGACAAACATCATATGTGTAATTCGTGGCACAATTAAAATGGGATCGAAAGATAATCTTTCTCTCTCCATTGACTTCAATACATACTTTTTCAGAAATAAGGTTCCCTGGGTCGGAAGTAGTTGGGCTGGACTTCGCCTCTCTTTTACAACCAGAAAGAAAGTAGAACAATAATTTAGAACCGCGATGGAGAGTTTTATGGATGAGGACAAAACCAAGTTACAATCCTGTTAGTATCAACAAACTAACTAGTATTAACTAAAACAAGAAGATTTCTAGTTAAGCACAGAGTATGGAAAGAAACTACAGGCTTCACTTTTACAGAAAAGACAGATAAGTGAAATGCTGAAGGAGAAGTTGCATTGAGTCACAGCAGCTAGCGGAGCAGCGGCTAACAGGAAGTGACATCATGACCTCAGCTCTGTACACTTCTAATATTAACCCAACACTCCTGCGTGCTATCTAAATGCATCTCAAACATTATAGATCTCACATGCATATTTCCTCATAGAAACTCTGATACATGTGTATCCTTAATAGGGCTGTGCATCTTCACTGGTCTCACGATTCGATTCGATTACGATTATCCTGTCAACGATTCGATTCAATTCGATATCCCGATGCATCCCGATGCATCACGATTCATACCAATGCGTTGCATCCTCAATTTTCTATATTACTGCACATGGCTTATTTTTCATCAATGCATACATGCAGTAAATACATATGAACTCTCTTTTTATTATTTAGAAAGTGCTTCAGAAATCAATAACATAAATGGCTTGACATTAATTTATAAACCAAAATAAATTAATTGTATAGGTCTAGCCTCCCTATATCTGTGTGTGAAATTGTTCCATCCTCAAAAACAAAAAACTAATGCTTCTGCAGTCTAGTTTCAGCTTCTAGCTACAGTCCTTCTGTTAAAGAAAGGATACTGAATGTCCTGAATGTGGCATCACACACAGGACTTGAGTCTGAACACAGCAGACAACAGGAGTATTTACAACAGCATATACAAACAAAAATACTGCATGTGGGTGCACACTTACATTCTCTGTCTTACTGTTACATGAATCCCATGAATGTATGAGATTAAATTAGCTTCATTATATCTCAGTGATTAAGTGAATAATAAAGTTTCTATCGGGTCACTATCAGCCTGTCACTCATTATTTTCAGGGAGGGGGCGGGGTTTGGAGGAACGGAGAGGAGACGGTGATCGCGGAAGCTTTTTTCCTCCTGCCTTCACAAACTTTACACACGTATTTATCAACTGAAAATTGCTAGAGGACTTTCATACTCTGCAATCCAAGACTTAATTAAATCCACCAAAAACCTGACATGATTGTAACACGATTATTTTTGAAAAACATAAATCCCTGTGTGTCTGAGCCGCAGCGACACGGAGTGATTCAGAGCGGGTCCTTCTGCTGTTGGTTCTGGACTGGTGTTCTTGTGTTGGTGGATAAAGCAGACTGCTCCGTGTTTGGTGTTGCTGTGCCGCTGTCACGTCTGTTCCCTGATCTCTGCGTCACCGACCGATTTGATATTAAAGTGAAAAAACGTTATAGTAAAGCCGCGGCCGGAAAATCAGGAAGCAACGTTACTACGCTATAACCGATTATCTTCCGTCACTGCATCGATACCGAATCGTCCACGTCCGCATCGCAATGCATCGTAGAAACGATTATTTTCAACACCCCTAATCCTTAACACAACCAGTGTCTCCCAAACCTCATAAGAAACAATTACAGTGAGAAGAAGTTCTTGTAAAATAAGAAAACACATAATAAACACAGAATTGTATTTAAAGTTCCTAAAAAAAGAACGGGAAAATCTCCTTCATGCAGGATATCTGCTCATAAATCATCCAAATGGCTTGTTTTACACAAACTTCCTGCAGTTATTGCCGTTGGGTTAAGTGCATAGTGTATCATTTATTCTGCACTGTTATTGTTATGCATTGAACATGACATGAAATATCAATAACATATGTCTCTTAACGTCAGACAGGGTGCGATAGTTTGCGAAGCTTTAAGGAAAAAGGATTGGAAACAGCTCTAAATTCTCTTTTTATCCTACACAAACGTTCACACACACACACACACACGACACACTTGTCCTTCTATACCTGTAATCTGGTATAGAAAATACGGGTTTCAGAGACATGACCTTCATTAAAGCCTTTTCTCTGCACAGACATTTTACTTTTATGATTTCTATCTACAAAGAATCTTCTCCAACAACATTCTCTTTGCTTTGGGGGGGGGGGGGAACATATTTTGTTCCTGTCTTCATGTAGGAAGTGAGTTTCATAATCCTTCTTGGTTTTAAGATGCATTTTGTATACAGTGTACAGTAGACTGCATTCCTGAAGCTTCTGTAAACAGCTTTAAGTTAAGCACACACGCACACACACACACACACACACACACACACACACACCACACACACACACACACACACACACACACACACACACACACACACACACACACACACACACACACACACACACACACACACACACACACACACACACACACACACACACACACACACACACACACACACACACACACACACACACACACACACACACACACACACACACACACACACACACACACACACACACACACACACACACACACACACACACACACACACACACACACACACACACACACACACACACACACACACACACACACACACACACACACACACACACACACACACCATGTATACATCACTTCAGGGGACATTACATTGACTTTCATGCATTTCCTGGAGACTTATCCTAACCTTAACCATAACCAACACATGCCTAACCCTAACCCTTAACCTTACCCTAATCCTAACCAAGTCTTCACCCTAAAATTAATGATTCCCCTCATGGGGACCTCCATTTTGTCACCATAAGGGAGGCGAGTCCCCACAATGCTAGGACACACACACACACACATACCATGTATACATCACTTCAGGGGACATTACATTGACTTACATGCATTTCCTGGAGACTTATCCTAACCTTAACCATAACCAACACATGCCTTACCCTAACCCTTAACCTTACCCTAATCCTAACCAAGTCCTCACCCTAAAATTAATGACTCCCCTCATGGGGACCTCCAATTTGTCCCCATAAGGGAGGCGAGTCCCCACACGTGACTGTGTAAACAGATGTAGGTCCCCACAAGTATAGTAATGCTAGGCCACACACACACACACGCACTCTCTCCGAGGCCACGCTCTAACCGGCTCATCTCAGGGGTCAGCGACACACTTCTGACGACCTCCTAACAGTGCAGTGCTTCATAAAATAAAAACACTTTTCAACCTGTGTTTAACAGACAGGAGACAATCGAGGAAACCATTGAAACAACAGGAGGGAAGAGAGAACACGATCTGATAAGCGTCTACGGGCTGATCCACTGAGAGACACTCGCGTCCGGAAAGTCAAAAGTCAACAACTTCCTGTGCTTCCTCTGGTTTCTGTATAGCGGAATATATGAGGTTCCTACCCAGAAACACGTCAGTATCATGCATGTAAACATCAGGAATCAGGAAGTACTCTGTCCTGAATTCAATTGCTTACTTAAGCAAAAGCTAATCAGACTTTATTTAAAACTAAAAGTAAGTCATTCAAGGAGATGTTTTTCTTGTGCTAACAATCTGAATCTGCGTTTAAACTATGCTGTCAAACACATGCAGTGTAGAAAAAGTACAGTGTTTGCCACCAAATGTACTGTGGCTTTTATAAAGTACTAATTAGTGTATAACATGTATACAAATACATAAACACATGTCTTCATTTAGGGTAAGCATATTGGAATATATAAATAACAAAAAATCAACAAAAACCTTGTGATTTTTAGATGCACTTTGTTATTATTTGGGGCATTTTTTCCCTTTGCTCTTCTTCATTTCAGACAATACTGTGGATAAGAATCATGAAGTAGCAAAATAAGGATAATACTAAGTAAAGTATAAATAATTACCCCAGAATTGTGCAAAAGTGCAGTACTTGAGTGAATGCAGGTAAACCAAATAAATCATAAATGTTAGCTTTTTTTAAAAGACTGTCAGAGCTGCAAAAATATGTGTTTCTAACATGTTTACCATCATGTGACGGGACACACACTCTGAGCATCATTTAATATCAAAGGTTAGAACATGATAGCAGACTCCCATGTGACCCTCTCTGGACGAGCACATGATGAACGGTGAGCTGAGGCATCCACTTAGCATCCTCATCAGCATGTTGTCAGAAAAGGAAGTCCCACATCTCAGTTTCATAAAATAACGTCTGTCCTTCCTTGAAGTTAACGTCACATCTGAGACGAAGTGAAGAAGCTGCGTCAAATCAGGGCGCAGAGCTCAAGTACTGTACTCAAGTATTTGAAGGTACTTTCCATTTTGTGCAACGTTATACTTCAACTCCACTACATCTCAGAGAAGTAAACTGTAGTTTGTGAAGCTTTGTGAATGTCTGAAGTGTTTCTCTATATGTTAGGTCAATTCTCCTCTTTTATAAGTTGAGTCTTTAAAAGCCTCTTGGATCAGCTGGAAATGCATCGTCACGAAGCTGAAAACAGGGCTGTTCTTCTGAGAAACTCGTGATAAATTGACCTTTTAGAGAAACGTGGTTCTCACAGGACAAAGCTACAAAAATATGATGATCCAATAGAATATGATGCACCCAAAACATCATATTTATTATACAGAAAAACACTGAAAGGGACAAATGCAAAATAAATAATTGCTATGATTAGTTTTACTTATCATGGACAAGTACATTTTGCTAAATACAGTACAGCTGCATTGATAAGTGGACTAATCGATAAGTAGATTTTTTACAAATAATAACAATTATTTAGTTGTTTTTCATGCAAATAAGCCAGAAAATGCTATTATTTCGTCTCTCAAATACAGATATTTCCTGCTTTTCTGTGTTTAGAATCACATTAAAGTAATATCTGTTCTGAAGAACAAAACAGGACATTTATAGACATCACCTTCAAAATAATTGTTAGTTTCAGACCTCAAATACAGGACTTTGTCTAATAGAGTAGTATTTTACTAGTTATAATTAGTCTAATCCTAGTTTTTTCACTATTTTCTCACATGTTAGAAACAAAGCAATCATTGATTATATAAATAAATAATATACTATCTAATCAGGATCTGCTAGATATGCAGTTTTACATTCCACTTTTGAAATGGATTGAACAAAATGTGCAATAATATTCCTTTAGTAGCTGCTTTTGGAGTCACACCATCGTTTTCAACAGATTGAAATGTTTCTTTTTGTGCACACTGTGCGGTCTTTCCAGCAAAAGGGAGATTGAAACTGCTGAGAAGTATCATGTGACACAAGCCAAAGCTACAGAGCAGATGAATAGACCTTGAGGTTCTCAAATATGTCTCCTTGGCATGACATCTTATCAGAAATGCATGCGTTTGGAGGTCTGCTGCATGAATGTTTGCACTTTGAAAGATACATCTGCATCTTCATAATAAGTGAGGGTATTTGTGGTGTGCAGCTGTGATGCTTTGCGGAAGCAGACCGAGCAGGAAGTGAAGTGGGCTGTCCTCATTTTAACGGAACACCGAAAATATATAAGGCAACATAAATCACAATATTAACGTGCAGTTTGTGCAGCCGTATTACTGTATCCCAGGCTCAGTCTGCAGTGGATACATATGCTGATTATTCTCAGTTGTTCCCAGAGTATCCACACACAAAGACATAACAAATACATGTATATCAAGTGTGATGATGAAGCGTTAAATGCAATAATAATCTTACCAATGTTATAAACAACACTTCCCTCCACAGTGCTAGACTTGTTTAATTTGAGAAATACTGCTTCTACTGACTATCGACTTGAATGTGTACTTCTAATCATTTTTAAATACTATATGCATGCCTTTTTATATAATACTGTTCTATGTTCTTCTCCTGCTGTATCTATGCTTTGCTGTAACAACGTACAGAATAAAGGAATTCTGACTGTAGTTCTGATGCCTGTTTTGATGCTAAGCTAACAGCTCTACCTGCTCGGCCAGTTTGAGGACAGCCATCTCTGGGTCCTCCTCTCCCCGGTGCTCGGAGCACCATGCACGGCTCCTCTCCTCTGCTCTCCCCGGGTCTCCGGTCCTCCCCCCGGGTCTCTCTGCAGCGGGGGTCGGTGCAGCAGACTACCGGTGCTCCTGCAGCCTTTTAGCGGCTTCTCTATCACACTCAGGCGGAGGGTGATGGTGCTGAAGGCCGAGAACCAGGGCCAGCAACCCGGCTCTTCTCACTCTATCCGCGGGGAAGCTGCTGCGCCGAGGCGGGTGAAGCAGGAACGATTTAATCCAAAAATAATCCACATTTACGGGCTGCTGGTGCACGGAGCTCCCCCTTCAGACACCCCCCACAGAAGCCTCCTCCTCCCCGGTCTGCAGAGCCACAAGCCTCCCGGAGAGAGAGGCTGAACTCAGCTGAGACATACAGGAAGTTGGAGCCTCTTCCTCCTCCTCCTCTTCCTCCTCCTCCTCTCAGATGCAGAAGTGAGGAGCAGCTTCCTCAGCATCAACAAGCAGCTCCTCCTGCTGCCCTCCTCCGGACAACCAGGGAGGAAATATATAGTATAAACAACTCAGCCTACAGAAGGAATACAACAAAATGCATGAAAATGTGTTTTATTTATTATTTTTACACTAAAGCTACATGATGTAAAAAAATTAATTGGAAATTGTATTTTCTTGTATCATTAAAAAACCCTCAACCTTTTGAAACAACCTATTGTTAATTATTAGATTTTCATTGACGCTATAATAATAATAAAAAAATGATATTAGGTCAGACCACTTTTATTATTATTTGTGGTTTATTAGGGATTTTGTCAAATTCAAAGTAGATTTTATGTAAATTAGAGCAAAGAAAACAAGCAAAATCACAAGAAATGTAAAGAAACTGTATTAAATAATGCTTTGTTTGTTGTTTCCTGTCACCAAATGGAAAATTCACTGTGGAAACAATTTATTCACAGTCATCTCCCCCCCCCCCCACACACACACACACACACGCACGCACACACACCATGTATTTTTCATGGAGACGCATTCCAAAGATCATAACCCTGCTGAAAAAAACAGCATAGACCAGCTTAAGATGGTTGCTGGTTTTAGCTGGTGTTACGGTTTAGTTGGTTTACCAGGCTGGACAAGCTGGCCAGGCTGGTCTTGCTGGTTCAAGACCAGCCTGGCCAGCTAAACCAGCATGGATGTCATGCTGGTCTATGCTGGTGAAGCTGGTATTTATGCTGGTCTACCTGCAGTCTTGCTGGCGAAACTGAAACAGACACAGACAGACAGAGAGGGCGGGATACGGGGGAACGGCGAGACGGCAGTGGTTGAAACAAATCACATCAAGTTTTATTTATATAGCACATTTAAAAGCGATTTTTGGTCGAGCCAAAGTGCTGTACATGTAATAAAAACACATTACTACAATCACAATAAAAGACAATCATTGACAACAGAAATATAAAAAACAAAAACACAGGGAAAAGTCAGGAGTCGTGCTCCGCTCTGACTAGAAGGCCAGAGAGAAGAAGTGAGTCTTTAGTGAGGATTTAAAAACCCTTAGGGTCTGGGCCGACCTCACATGGAGGGGCAGAGGGTTCCAGAGCCTGGGGCCAGCTGCTGCGAAGGCTCGGTGCCCTCGGGTTTTGAGCCTGGTCTTGGGCTCTACCAGCAGCAGCTGGTCAGCCGACCTTAAAGCTCTGGCTGGGGTGTAGCGCTGGAGGAGTTCGGCTATATAGGCCGGAGCCAGCTCATTTAGGGCTTTGAAAACAAATAAAAGGATTTTAAAATCTATTCTGAACCGAACTGGAAGCCAATGCAGTGAGGCCAGAATTGGGGTGATGTGGTGACGCTTTTTGTGGCCAGTCAGAAGACGTGCAGCTGCGTTTTGGACTAGCTGCAGGCGTCTATTGAAGCCTGGTCCATACCCACATCCAGAGCGTTGCAATAGTCCAGTCTCGAGGTAACAAAGGCATTAATAACCCTTTCTAGGTCTTTAAAAGATAAATACGACTTGGTCTTGGCCAATAGTCTTATTTTTTAAAAAGCAGGATTTGACTATGGAGCTAACCTGCTTGTCGAATTGAAAAGTGCTAGTGAAGGTCACTCCAAGGTTCATGACAGAGGGGAGGATGTTTTCATTGAGAGAGCCCAGAATATCAACCGGAGAGGCTGGAGGTCGGGGTCCAAAGAAGATGACTTCAGTCTTGCTCTCGTTGAGGTTGAGGAAGTTGGTCTGTGCTGTTTTTTTTAGCTGGCCGGTTTAGCTGGTTTAGCTAAAGTGTCCAAAACCCCTCTAAACAGGCTGGTCACCTTAGCTGGTCAGGCTGGTTGACCAGCTAAGTTGGTCTAAGCTGTTTTTTTCAGCAGGGAACACACACACACACACACACACACACACACACACACACACACACACACACACTATATTTCATGGAGACGCATTCCAAAGATCATAAGGGAGGGAAACCGAAGAGGCTCCTCGTTGTGTCTTGGAGATGAAAAGATAAAAAAAAAACTTCAAGATGCTTTTTATCCACAAGCTCACCACTGTAGGTCAGACTGAAATATCCTAAACAACTATTGGTATGAAATTGAGTCGAGATATTAAAGATAGGATGAATTCTGCTGACTTTCAGGAAGATTTTACATGTTTTATTCTTTCTATGGCTCTATCAGCTAATGTGAAAATTATTTCTATTACAATGTCACTGTCACAAAAATGACTTTCCCCCAGGATGAATATAGTACAGTGTTTGTCCTGAGTTACAGATATTAAACTGAGTTGGTGTATAAACAGCTAAACATCAGCATGTTAGCTTGTTAGCATGTTAGCCTCTCACAGCTACCATCATCACATGATAAATTGATGCATTCAACAAATGAGCCTCCCAGCAGCAGAACATGTGACCCGGGTCAGAGGAGCTGCAGCTCAACCAAATGTGAGTAATGCTGAGCCATAAATACTTTACAGGCTGTAGAGCAAACTATCTATTAAACACACACACACACATACCATGTATGCATCACTTCAGGGGACATTACATTGACATCCTTACCCTAACCCTTAACCTTACCCTTACCCTAACCCTAACCAAGTCTTCACCCTAAAATTAATGATTCCCCTCATGGGGACCTCCATGTTGTCCGAGGCGAGTCCCCACACGTGGCTGTGTAAACAGATTTAGGTTTACAACATCAGGAGGAAACGTCCCCAGCGGACCCAGAAAGCCACGCAGGTTCTGGTCCAGGCTCTCGTCATCTCACGCCTAGACTACTGCAACTCCCTCCTGGCTGGTCTAACTACATGTGCCATCCGACCTCTGCAGCTCATCCAGAATGCAGCGGCTCGTCTGGTCTTCAACCTTCCTAAATTCTCCCACACCACTCGGCTCCTCCGCTCCCTCCACTGGCTTCCGGTAACTGCTAGAATCCACTTCAAGACACTGGTACTTGCATACCATGCTGCGAATGGATCTGGCCCTTCCTACATCCAGGACATGGTTAAACTGTACACCCCAGCACGTGCACTCCGCTCTGCATCAGCCAAACGGCTCGCTGCACCCTCGCTGCGAGGGGGACCCAAGTTCCCATCAGCAGAAACACGTGGGTTTGCTATCCTGGCTCCAAAATGGTGGAATGAGCTCCCCATTGACATCAGGACAGCAGAAAGCTTACACACCTTCCGGCGCAGACTGAAAACTCATCTCTTTCGACTCCACTTCGAGCGATAGAATTATTAACAAAGCACTTATATACTAATAAAGGACTGGCTTACCTAAAGCCAGTTGAGTAGCACTTGAAATGTTTTTGCTCTATGAAACCTGATGTACTTATGATTCTGTTTTCTTCAAGTTTGTATTTTGTTGGTCGAACGCACTTATTGTAAGTCGCTTTGGATAAAAGCGTCAGCTAAATGTAATGTAATGTAATGTAATGTAAAGGTCCCCACAAGTATAGTAATGCTAGGCCACACACATACATGCACACACACACACACACACACACACACACACACACACACACACACACACACACACACACACACACACACACACACACACACACACACAGTAAGTAGACGAATAAGCTTCTGGTTTTGAAGGCAACACAAGTATATTTGTAAACACATTTCAACAACAAGGCAATTGAAAGTGCTTTACAATAAAAAAAATTAATCATTAGGACATAGTACAAAATAAACACGTTATAAAATCACATTGAAATACATTAAAAAATCGAAGTTAATGCTCATTAAAACAAGCTAAAGTAGAATAAGCCCTGTGTGAGATATTAATAGTTATGTGATTTATTTAAAAAGGATTCCCCTCTGCTTCAACCACACACACACACACACACACACACACACACACACACACACACACACACACACACACACACACACACACACACTCTTCCTCCAGTTATGTCAGGGTAATCTGGGTCAAAGCGTGAAGCTGGCTGCAGCAGTGTGTGTGGGGGGGGGGAGGTTTTTTCCACTGTGTGTCTGTGAACGCTCATGCATGCTTCTGCCAGTGGCTCCCATTCATTCCTCCTCTGTGTGATGGAGGGGTGACACTGGAGGTGGTGGACAGAAACTAATTACATGTACTCAAGTTCTGAACACATTTAAGGTACTTTAGCTTTGCTTGTGTATTAAAATGTCTTTGTTCTGAGTGTTTTAACATATATATCTTTATACAACTTGTGTTTTTATATCACAAACTTGATTTCGCTCTTTGGAGTTTCTTACATACGGTCATTTTGGTATCATACCATATTTAGTCTTTAGCCGCATGGTAGAAATGTTATTTTTAATACAACGAAATACATTGCTACTTTTTGAAGTCCCATATGTTTAAAAATACATTTGAATATTCGTAAGAGACTTAAACAGATTCAAGGCTTTATTGTCATGTGCACATTAGCTAGTGCTTCTCAAACTTTTTTCAGTCATGTACCCCCTTTGAAACATTTTCTCAGCCAGGTACCCCCTGACCGACCCCGAAATGTTTTGATCGAAAAAGCCTATATAAATAATTTCAATATAGTGATGTTCCCTCAGTGTGTGATTTATTAACTCCTTTGTGCATTACAACAAACTAAGGATATGTTCATCTTCATGCATGAAATAACATAACGGCATTTTTTTTTAAACAGATTTTTCCAAGGTGTTTTTCAATATGTTTAACAAACGAATGAACAAAACGATATATTGTGAAAAACTATAAAATACAATACACACATTTGACATGTTTATATGAGGACCCCCTTGGTGGTTCTAGGAATATTTTATATAAAATTGTGTTTTCTATTTAACTTATTGTACTAAGATTATTTTTGTAATCATGCAAGGTATTTTTTTAATTAACCTTTTTTTAATTTTTTTATTTTAAACCTCACGTACCACCTGCAGTACCCCCAACGTACCCCTAGGGGTCCACGTGCCCCCATTTGAGAAACACTGAGCTAGAGTGTAGATATCGGTGTCTAATAGTCTTATGGCCTGTGGGATGAAACTGTCTCTGAGTCAAATGGACAATTTCATATAAGGTGGGCGTGTGTTACTTTTAATATGTGGGATTGTTGTAAAAACAGTTGTACAACATCAACATGCCATCGTTATGTTCACCTGTAAGTCTCCTTTTGGTGAGAACCCCTCACTATCCTTCTGTTTCTTTCTTTGGTTTCGTTGTTTTAAAAAAAAATGTAGTTTATTTAAAATGTTAAATGAATTAAGCTTGAAGCACACATCAGTTTCTACAAGCAGTCTGTGGCAGGAAACTGAACTGAACTCAGAGATGTGCCTCCATTATGTCAGACTGAGTTCAGCGCATGATGTGAGGAATGAGTTCATGCTAAAGGAGGCCACACACACACACACACACACACACACACACACACACACACACACACACACACACACACACACACACACACACACACACACACACACACACACACACACACACACACACGCCTTACTTTATCGGGTTGTTGTGTCTCTGCAGGAAGATAAGGAGGATCCTGCCTAACAACACAAGTTAACCCTAAAGATTCCTGTTTGTCTGAAGCAGTTTCCAGTTATGAATATTGAATGCTAGCTTGCTCTCCCTGTGTGTTTGTTTAATGACTAATTAAATATGTATTTTTTTTTACTGCAATACAATTAATTGAACGTTTTAGTTACTTTACAAACTAAGAATTATTGGGAACTTGTTTTAGTATTTTTTATGCAAACACATTTCATGGTTCGACCTTCTCCAATGTTAAGATTTTAGTCTTTTGCTTTTATTGTTTCATATTACATTACATTACATGTTACTTGTTAGACGCTCTTATCCAAAGCGACTTACATACTCAATACTGTGGACAATCCCCACAGGAGCACTTTGGAGTGAAGTGTATCAGGCACACAACGACATGCTGACTGCAGTGGGGTTTGAACCTGTGACCCCCTGATCGGAACACCAACGCACAACCCACTGCGCCCCACCTCATATATTCTCTAAATAATGTTGAGGTTTGAAACAATGTGAAGGTGCAGGGCCGCCCCTCCCTACAGGCCAATCACGCAGGCTGCATGGGGCCCCGCCTTGCGCAGGGGGCCCCGCCCAGAGGGCCTCAGCTGCTGTGCGCAGTTCTCCACGTAGTTCTCCGTGCACCCCCCGCGAGAGTGAGAGGTGACAAGGGGAGCACGTCTGTAACCCGACACCGTTGCAATGAATCGACATCTGACCAATCATGGCTTTGATACGGCCACTAGTGCAGGTGAAGAGATGTCGGTGAAAAGACAGTTTCAGCAAGAGGGAAAAAAAAAAAAACATGAAGGTACTAGAGCATCACTCGAAGGTGGGTTATTGTATGAGTTAAATGTACAACTTGCGAATGTTGTATAACTCAAATTGCCAATTGCTATATTAAAACATCAGCTGCAATTCACGACATGAAGAAGGCAGTCTCTGCAGAGCATATAGGCTAATGGAGATGCAGTTATTTCCAGCATTCTTTATTTAACATTCATTGAAGTATGTGATGCCTTTGATCTGCTAATGTACAGGAGGAAGATACACTGTCTGTCTAGTTGGCTTACATAACAGTTCAAGTTTACAGCCTAAAAAACATGGAGCATTTTTCCCCCTTTTATTCATTTTTATGTCAATTTGCACATTTCATGGTGACGCTCAGCCTCTCCCCTTAACTCCTAACAGTCATCGTCATGGTGACGCTCAGCCTCTCCCCTTAACTCCTAACAGTCATCGTCATGGTGACGCTCAGCCTCTCCCCTTAACTCCTAACAGTCATCGTCATGGTGACGCTCAGCCTCTCACCTTAACTCCTAACAGTCATCGTCATGTCAACCACAACACAGAGAAATACTGATAGAAATGTGTGTGTAGTTGTTGATACATTGCTGACAGAGGGAACTAGAATACAGATTTAAGAAGTATCAGTTTTTGAGCATGTCATAAGCATGTTTTGTCTTGACTATAACACAGCTATATTATAATAAAATAATATAGTATTTATATTATTGAATTGATTATGATTATTATTATTAGAAGTAGTTTATTTGCATTCATTATATTTTAATCTTTTTGAGGCTAGTATTTGGCAGGAAATGCAGACGTAAATTCACCTGTAAACGCATACTGAACGACATACATGCACTTTTACCATTTACCTCACTGTATAAAAAAGTAACTGTGTTGATGATAATAATAAACAGGAATTATATTTGCAAAGTAGCCTACTTTGTTTCCAAAAAAACATTTTTCACTCATGTCGGTTGGCGGGGGGGGGGCTCATCTCACAATGTTGCTTGGGGCCCCAAGTTGGCCAGGGGCGGCCCTGTGAAGGTGTCACCTTTGATAATTGCGATGGACTTAATCACAGTTTATAGAATGAATACAAACCAAATAAACAATTGATTAAATTAGAAAACTTCCCTCTTGTCTAAAAAAACATGATCTATATGGCCGGCGCTCCCGTGATATTATTCAGATGTTGGTTCCCAAAGTTAGAACAGAACTAGGGAAACAAGTCTTTAAATATGCTTCTCCTTCTCCTGGAATAATCAGATTGATCACTAATGGAGTGTTAAAGTCCATTTTAAAAGGACAGAGAACAGAATACTCTTGGTCCATGCGATTGCTCTTATCCCCTAATTTAAGTCGTTTTAACATTGTGCCACTTTTTATGCTTTATAACTTGAGTATTTCCATTTTACCCTACTTTGTTCTACTCCACTACAGTTCAGAGGTAAATGGTGTACTTCTAGGCCTACTCCACACATATTTAATACCTTTAGTTACTTCACAGATGTGGATGAATGACTTTAGTTCCACCTGGAGTCAATTCACAAGCTACCCTGCAGTCTACAGTCATTCAAACTAGCTGCACCTTTACCAGCTTTGAGAACACTTTCATGATCAATCATTATAAAACATATCATATAGTCATGACCGAAAGAACGAGACCGCGGATACAAGCGGTCGAGATGGGTTTTCTCCGCAGGGTGGCTGGTGTCTCCCTTAGGGATAAGGTGAGAAGTTCAGTCATCCGGGAGGGACTCAGAGTTGAACCGCTCCTCCTTCGCGTCGAAAGGAGCCAGTTGAGGTGGTTCGGGCACCTAGTTAGGATGCCACCTGGGCGCCTCCCTAGGGAGGTGTTCCAGGCACGTCCAGCTGGGAAGAGACCGAGGGGTGGACCTAGGACCAGGTGGAGGGATTATATCTCTTCGCTGGCCTGGGAGCGCCTTGGGATCCCCCAGTCAGAGCTGGTTGATGAGGGGAAAGGAAAGTTTGGGGCTCTCTGCTGGAACTGATACCCCGAGACCCGACCACGGAGAAGCGGGAGAAGATGGATCATATATATTATTCTGAAATGGACCAATCTGACCAATGACTACTTTCACTATATTTTGATGATACTTTTACTTGAGGAACATTTTGAATGCAAGACTTTTACTGTGTATTCCTACACTCTGGTACTTCTACTTTTACTCAAGTACAAGACCTGAGTACTTCTACTTTTACTCAAGTACAAGACCTGAGTACTTCTACTTTTACTCAAGTACAAGACCTGAGTACTTCTACTTTTACTCAAGTACAAGACCTGAGTACTTCTACCTTTACTCAAGTACAAGACCTGAGTACTTCTACTTTTACTCAAGTACAAGACCTGAGTACTTCTACCTTTACTCAAGTACAAGACCTGAGTACTTCTACTTTTGCTCAAGGACAAGACCTGAGTACTTCTACCTTTACTCAAGGACAAGACCTGAGTACTTCTACCTTTACTCAAGTACAAGACCTGAGTACTTCTACTTTTACTCAAGTACAAGACCTGAGTACTTCTACTTTTACTCAAGTACAAGACCTGAGTACTTCTACTTTTACTCAAGTACAAGATCTGAGTACTTCTACTTTTACTCAAGTACAAGACCTGAGTACTTCTACCTTTACTCAAGTACAAGACCTGAGTACTTCTACTTTTACTCAAGTACAAGACCTGAGTACTTCTACTTTTACTCAAGTACAAGACCTGAGTACTTCTACCTTTACTCAAGTACAAGACCTGAGTACTTCTACTTTTACTCAAGTACAAGACCTGAGTACTTCTACCTTTACTCAAGTACAAGACCTGAGTACTTCTACTTTTACTCAAGTACAAGACCTGAGTACTTCTACTTTTACTTGAGTAACATTTTGAATGCAGGACTTTTACTGTAACCGAGTATTACTACACTCTGGTACTTTTACTCAAGTACAAGACCTGAGTACTTCTACCTTTACTCAAGTACAAGACCTGAGTACTTCTACTTTTACTCAAGTACAAGACCTGAGTACTTCTACCTTTACTCAAGTACAAGACCTGAGTACTTCTACTTTTACTCAAGTACAAGACCTGAGTACTTCTACCTTTACTCAAGTACAAGACCTGAGTACTTCTACTTTTGCTCAAGGACAAGACCTGAGTACTTCTACCTTTACTCAAGGACAAGACCTGAGTACTTCTACCTTTACTCAAGTACAAGACCTGAGTACTTCTACTTTTACTCAAGTACAAGACCTGAGTACTTCTACTTTTACTCAAGTACAAGACCTGAGTACTTCTACTTTTACTCAAGTACAAGATCTGAGTACTTCTACTTTTACTCAAGTACAAGACCTGAGTACTTCTACCTTTACTCAAGTACAAGACCTGAGTACTTCTACTTTTACTCAAGTACAAGACCTGAGTACTTCTACTTTTACTCAAGTACAAGACCTGAGTACTTCTACCTTTACTCAAGTACAAGACCTGAGTACTTCTACTTTTACTCAAGTACAAGACCTGAGTACTTCTACCTTTACTCAAGTACAAGACCTGAGTACTTCTACTTTTACTCAAGTACAAGACCTGAGTACTTCTACTTTTACTTGAGTAACATTTTGAATGCAGGACTTTTACTGTAACCGAGTATTACTACACTCTGGTACTTTTACTCAAGTACAAGACCTGAGTACTTCTACCTTTACTCAAGTACAAGACCTGAGTACATCTACTTTTACTTGAGTAACATTTTGAATGCAGGACTTTTACTGTAACCGAGTATTACTACACTCTGGTACTTCTACCGTCGCTACTTTAACTATATTTTGATGATAATACTTTTGCACAAAACTGATAGTGATTTTAGTAATTAGTTTCCATTCCCTTTTGTAGAATGTAAATCTAATGTGCAGCTTCAGTTATAAGAAAATAAAAACTCGTAGACACAGAAATTGAAGTTTTATACACAAACATTTTATTCGGTTAAATAAAGCAACAATGTAATAAAGACAGAGTTGTGAAAGGAGGAGAGAGAGCTGTGTGTAAAGAGAGAGGGCTGTGTGTAAAGAGAGAGGGCTGTGTGTAAAGAGAGAGGGCTGTGTGTAAAGAGAGAGGGCTGTGTGTAAAGAGAGAGGGCTGTGTGTAAAGAGAGAGGGCTGTGTGTAAAGAGAGAGGGCGGTACAGAGGCCTTTCATTACACACACAAAACAAATGGAAATATTTAAAACATCGTGATGACTCAGATCAAGGCGCGTCTGACCTCGGACATTCCTCACAAGGAACACTCAAAAAAACAATGAAACAAACAGACTGGACAATGTTCCTTTTATGTCTCCTAGGTTCATGCTAGCTTTTCAAATCAGACGATGGAGCGTTGCACGAAGCAGCGGCTGAATGTTGGGAAATATGACAGTTGCTAAATTAAAACCGACTCAGTTCTGGACCGAGAGTAGAGACGATATTGGACATTAACAGTGGGAGAGGGGGGGGGGATCATGTGATTTTTATTTATTTACAAGGCGTAGTCCAGCTCGTAGCGGACGTACGCGTTCTTCTCGTCGTTGTAGACCTGGGGGTAGTGAGCGATCAGGGCGTCCTGCGAGCCGATGTAAATGGAGTTGTAGATCTTCCAGTAGACGTCTCGCACCTTCCTGGCCGGGTGGAACAAACCCTGAAGACAAAACGACGATTATTCAGTTAGTTTTTAAATCATTTCTATAACAATTATAACTTTGAATTGAAGTGTTTGCTGTCAAATCTTACTCCCTGGGACCCAATGATGAAATATTATTATGTGTGGCTTTCTTAGGAGAAGTGAAGAGATAACACGGCGACTTCCTTGCTCGCTACTTTCAATGGAACAGAGATTTTAATTTGAGTTTAATACATTTGGTTTACTTTTGCTGGCTTCTGCAACCACTTTTTAACAGAGTACCGCTGCGTCCACACGACAACTTCGACAGCTTCAAAAACAGTTTCCAACGCGTCTGCCCATTCACTTTGAATGGGGTGACGTCACGTTGCTTCGCTTTTCGCCGAACTGAATTATGGGTAGCATAGCGGTCCGTCTCCGGCGTCTAGCCAATCAAATCGCGCTGGCGGAGTAGCCAGCGCCAGCCAATCAAATCCCGTTTCTGAAAATCTGACAGCTCAAGCGCTAGCCAATCAAACCGCGTCTAAGCTGGGAGAGATATCCCGCCGTTCATTTCTATATTTAAAAAAAAGATGGAGGAGAAACTGATTATCGCCGTAGCAAATCACCCGGTTTTGTATGACCAGACCCTCTTCACCTACCGGGATACAAACCGGAGGAACCAGGCATGGGGGGAGGTGGCAGAGACAGTGGGCGAAACTGGTAGGTTTTCGCCTGTTTGGGGAGTTTATATATCTATTGCTCGCATAAAATCCCCGTTTTTTTTTGCTTTGTATGTCGGGGGCGGGAGATTCATGTGATTGGTTGTTGGTCGCGTTGCTCGAATAAAATCCCCAAGCTTCAGACACGCCCAGCTCCAAGCTTTTTTTGAAGTTGTAGTGTGGACGCAGCGTTATTGTTTGAGTGCAACAATATCTGTACTTATGCAAGCTACGTTTATGGCTGCAACTACAATTATTTCTGTTAACAATAAATCCCTTTTTTCGTTGTTTACTCAAAATAAACAAATAAATTACAAGAGACCAGATCTAACAGTGACTCAATATAAGGTTATTTTGTCCAATCATGTTAGTTTATGTTTGATTCGTAGTTATATCTACTAAAAAGGGATGTATTGGACAAATCCATAGACTTTTCCACTTAGTTTTTCATTTGTCAATTTAATGTGTCATTCCGCTTTGAGGCTAAAAGGTGCTGTATCGTGGTTAAAAAAAAAAATGTCAGCAGCAAATATGTTATTACAAACACAGTTGATAACAATCCAGCAGTGTTAAACATTTCTCCATGAGGCTCCTCACCTGTAAGCAGTATTTTACATGGAAATGTTGTATTGTTTTCAGGCTAAAAGGTGGTGTATCGTGGTTATAAAAGGACAGTATTATTCTAATTATTCTTACAAACACAGTTGATAACATTCTAGCAGTGTTAAACATTTCTCCCTCCTCACCTGTAAGCAGTACTGCAGCATGCGGCAGGGCCCGATGGCGACCCGGAGACCCTCGAGGGCCCCCATCACCGCCTGGATGACGTGAGGAGACGTCTCGAACACGTTGGGCCACACGTAGTTCAGGAGGTGGTTCAGAGAATCCTCACACCCGAACCCATAGACCCCCAGAGACATGTGCTGCACCACTGCACTGGCCGTCTGTCTGTGGACCAGATCTCTGCGGGAGGAGGACCAGGAGGACAGGCGTTAGTGTCTTTATAAACCAGGAGCTCCATGTTTAGTGAAAGGGGAGAGACATGACAGGCACATCTGAATATAGTAATACAGATATCTATTTGTTGACATATTAGTCAAAGGTTTTGTTGAAGAGGGGATTTTGAATATCTCTTTATCCATAATATATATCATAAACAGACATTCATTCAGGTCGTGAATGATATGTATGCTAGGGCTGTCCCGAATACCATTTTTCGGGCTCCGGATATTCGGTAGTAATCGGCAGCGAATATTCGACCTGCGCGGGGGGGGGGGGGCGTAGTAATCAGCAGCGAACCGCTTCAACACGTGTATTTCGGTGTATTCACGCCATTCAATTTGTTATTCTACAGTATTGTTGTTTTATAGTTATTTGTTAATGTAATCTCATTGTGTGTGTTACTTTCGTTGCAGTTGTATACGTCTTAAGTGTAATTTGGCTTGGCTTCCTATTTATGGACATGCTTTTATTTTGAAGGAGAATTAGCGCAGTTGACAGGAAGTTGTTGTTGCTATGGAAACAACGTGACTGGGATTAACGGAGAAAAGTAATATCTACATATAAAGACGGAGAAAGTAAACGATAACGTTTATGGTTAAGTGTTAGCACCCCCCCGAAGATGCACAAGCTCTTACGTTGATATTGGAGATTTCAATAAATTCAATTTGAAGGGAAAAAACGGGGGAAAAACAAACAAAACGAATAACGAAATTGAAACTCGAATAGTACTCCAACGAACCAATATTCGGATACAGCCCTAATGTATGCGCAGCCCTCTGAAAAAAGCTGGACAGTTTGGTGCATGCATTTCCAACTCAACAAATTTTGAGAAAACAGCTTTTAAAGATATTCATTATTAAACTCATACATTGTGCAGACACTACAGGTAACAGTTAAAACATCTTAACCAATAGATCAACTATTTTTTTTGTATTACAAGGGTCCTGAAATGTATTGTTTGAACGTGTTAATTCTGGATGTCTTTCTTTCCACTGGTCTGAAATAAGACACGTTATGAAAAGTAAATAAACCAAGCTCTTAAAATTGAGTGCATGGAAAAATGTGTTTCGGTAAGACATGGTATGAATCTCACCGGTCCATGAGAGCGTCTTCCAGCAGCGGGGTGACGGCGTAGATGTAATCTTTGCCCATCTCTCCGATGTACTCGAACAGGAAGGAGAGGGACTTCAGGACGCCGTTCTGCACGTTCAGCTCCGGCACGCGGTACTCGTTCATGAGCGCCGGCAGCACGGTGAACGGAGAGCAGGTCTCAGCCACGATGGCGATGGCTACCGTCGTACAAACTCTGTTCTGACGCTCCTGCACCTTCAGGTTGTTCAGCAGAGTGGCCAACACATCGTGAGGGCTGAAGGGGAGAGGAGAGAGAGTGTTAGGAGAGATATGTCTGAGAACAGGGAATAGTTTGGTTGAAATAATCAATACTATGGCAAGCCGATTTAGCTTTTATTCATTTCTGAAGGATATCAAAAAATAATTTCTTATTAGTAATAATGTTTATTTCTGATATCAAATTCAATTTGAACAAGTTAGAAAGCAAATTCTTGATATCAGAATTTCAAATTGTAACTAGTTGTAATGTGTATTCTTGATATCAGAAATGCGATTTTTAACTAGTGAGATTTGCATCGTTTTTCTCATTAATTTCAATGGAAATTCGAGTTCATATCAGTAATTCAATTGTTACTAGTTACAATTCAAACTAGTAAAAATACCAATTTCTGATATCAAGAATTAAATTTGAAGTAGTCGAAATGCCAATTGTTGATATCAGAAATACAATTGTAACTAGTTATAAATAAAAATTGAATTATAACTAGTTACAATTGAATTTCTGATAAAGAATTTGCATTCTTACTAGTTAAAATTCAATTTTTTATATCATAAATAAACATTCTTACTAGTAAGAATTAATTTTTTTATATCCTCCAGAAATGAATAAAAGCTAAATCGGCTTGCCATACAATACAGAGCATCATAGGGTTTCTACAGGTGTCAGAAAGTTCAATTTAAGGCTTTATTGGCACTTAAAATGCAATAATATAATTGATTTACGCTGAAATAAAGTATGAAAATGTAAGGGGATTCTAGTAGGGGAGATCTGACTGTAATTTAAGTTTTATTCTTATTAAATGTCGGTTTTTAGTGGTCAAATATAGGGGTTGAAGTAACAAAAACAAAACTCTTGTTTCTTGTTATATTAGATGCATCACTAAGTATAAAGTACATTTCCCTCACTTTAGTTTAATTAATAAAAACATTTGATAGCTAGCATTACTCTCTTGAGCTGGAATTTCGTAAAATAGGTTTTCAATACATTCAAGACACCTGATCATGAAAATCAATACGGAGCATTATAGGGTTTCTGCAGGCGTCAGAACGTTGAATTTAAGTTTTTATTGGCACTTAAAATGCATTTTAAAAACGGTTTAATGATCAAACAAAGTATTGACATGTGAGGGAATACTAATACTTTACTGTATGCATGCAAACCAAGCATCGTGCACATTTGAGTGTTGATTAATTAATTCTACTAAAGGATTTTTGAAAGCTGGAATGAGACATTCAAGATTTTTGTAAATGAGTTCAGCTTACGTTTATTATACATTTAGACTTTCTGTCTTGTATGAAACTCGTAAAAAAGGCTCCAGATACAACAAACTAATAAATACAAAAAGATAGTGATGAAAGTCTTGTTGAAACTCACCCGATAGCTTTGGCGATGTAACCGAACGTGTTCACAGTCGCTCTGCGGATCGCTTTCTTGTGAGCCTTCAGCAGCTCCAGCAGCTCGAAGCAAATCCTCATCCACTCTCGGGCCGACACGTACTCAGCACCCCTACAATAAACACGACAAGTTAGTAACATATCTTAAAGGTCCCCTATTATACTCTTCTTCATCAATATATTACAGGTCTCAGATATATCCAGAGCCTGTCTCTGATTGGCTGAAAAACCACAGATCATTGCAGCATTACCCATAATCCCCTCTGTTTCAGCCATGTTTCCAAAGTGCTGATTCTCGGTCTGTTACTTTCATGGATGTATAATAAGAACTGGATACAGCGTGGGAGGCGGGGCCTCGTTCATTCCTATGAGAGTTGCTCATTGGCGCATGAGGACAAAATGGCCCAACTTTTGAGCGAGCGAAACGTCACGAAAGTATTCATATAATCATATAATCCGTTGTTATTGTGCATCCATGGGTAAAGGTAAAACTCATGTAGTGCTGAACACGTCACATGAACGTGCCAGGCGGCGCGGTCCCGTGGGTTAGATGCGCGTTCATAATGCCGAGGAAAATAACCCAGAACGTTATTAGCACATTTTACAACTTGAGGACCGAGTGTTTTTAATAAGGGCTATACAAACGTTCATACTGGGTAGTTTATTTAGTTTAAAAAAAATTATCCAACAATTTACAGACGTCTCTTTTCCAATGTTAGTCAATGGGAAAAAGTGTTTCCAGGCCCAGCGACTGATACGGAAGTGTAGTACCGCCGTTTGGCCACAACGAATATTTTCCTCAAAGTCCGGCGCACTTCCTGGGGGCTTGGTTACTTTAGATGAAAATAAGGAGCCCCTCCCCACCACCCTCTGAGATATATTTGGTTAAAAAGAACACAATGGTGCTCTAGGAGGAGATTCAGGTGATAAGGGGGGGTTACCTTGGTTGGTGAATGGCTAATGGTTACACAAGCCAAACAATTGTTATGACATCATAAAGTGGCCAAAATCTGATCAGCTCATTTTCAGACAGGTTTTTATAGAAATGGATCAGGACAAAAAGAGAGAGAATCTTTAGGTCTTCTTTAAGGTGACCATTTTGTAACAAACTTTCCATGTTATTCCTGATTAAAGCAACCTTTGTGTTTTTTAAGTATACATTGTGTGATGTGGTAATGACTGTTAGTGTCTGTAAACACAAGAGACGTTCAGAGAAGGAAACTGAGGACCTTCTCTATCAGTTCAGAGAAAAAGCAGATGACTCCGATGTAACCAACGGGTGCAGGGTGAGAACAGAGAGGCAAGGAGATCCTCTCTGATAATTCTCGTGCTGGTGTTCATCTAGCGACATACTAGCCCTGACGCAGCCATGTGGGGACTGAACAGGCGAGAATGAGTCGCAGGAAGTTAGTTACAGGAGGAGGTTAAGAAAGTTATTCATTCCTTTGTGAGTTTATGTATAAAAGACATCAACAAGTGCATTTTGCATGATAGGTCCCCTTTAATAATACACTAACAGGTTTTATCCGACTGACCTGTCAGCGATTCTGCCCACCAGGTCGATGCAGTTCTCCTGCACCTTCTCGTGTCTGTTCTTCAGGATGGGAGTCAGACGAGGAAGCAGGTCTTTGATTGGTGGAGTCATCTTGTGCATTCCTGCAATAAGGAGAGGCATTACTTAGCAGCTATCCAGGTGTTTACTATTCGAAACCCTGACATTTGATAGAGAGCTTAACAGATCTTCACGTTAAGGGGTTCCTTAGGTTTAATCAAAGTCAGATTTAAAGATTTTCTTTATATCGTGGAATGAAATGTACCACCTTCACAATGGCAAAAATGTAAGAAAGAATTATATCAATTACTTAAGGCGAGACACTACAGGTGAATAGGGTAATTTTTAACTTTAAGATATTAAGAAATGTCTCCAGTTAATTACATACATTAAGACAATTGTTTTTTGTATTACATGTTTTCTGAAATAGCATGTTTAAATATGCAAATGAGCCATAATCTCATTAAATATGCGCATATTTTAATACATTTCAGGGACACAATTCTGAACTTTGGACAAAGCCAGGTTCAAAATTCTTGTTTCATTTTGTAGTCATATTAGAATCTAAAGTTTTTACAGAAGGGATTTTGGATATCTCTTTTTATCACTCCATAAATCAGAGAATACTGTCAACAGCGCCAAAATATCCATTTTCGCCATGTTTTTAGGTATAACATGTTAATTCAGGCTATGAATGATATATGAACAAACCCTTCTGTAAAAGCCTTCATAATATTGATAGGAATAAAACTGGAAGGTTTGGTGTATCCATGTGCTACTGAAGTTGAAATGTCGGGCTCAGAGTAGGAGAGAAAACGACCTTTAAAGATTGCAGTGTGGCGCTCGCTAAACCCTCCTGTTCTTTGGATGACAGCTTGCGCCTCGAGGCACTCCGTGAAGGTATTTCATGTTCGGGGTCATTCATTTATTGGTTTAAGACCCCTTTGGGCTTTCACGATTGGTTGCTGATACAAAGGAAATGACCATATTTGGATCCAATGAGATTGTGCAGGAGAGACACAGCTTTCCAACGATACCTCTGATGACATGGTGCAAACAGCGGTCGCAGTACTATGTTACGTTAGAATGCTAACTTTTGGTGAATTTAGGATAAATCTACAGACGCAAATAGACAAACTATAGTCAAATAAACACCTAAATGTGTATTTTGTACGTTTTCCTTCCAAAAGCCTGAAAGAAAACATGCTATGGAATCAAAATAGCACAATCTCAAAATTGACCAGTGCATGAAAAGCGATGTTTTTGCCTGCCGTGTCTCGCCTTGAGTTAAAAGTCTTCTATAATGCTATTTTTAGGCATATATTACAGGTCTCAGAAATATTAAAAACATGTCTATGAAGTGTTTTGCTCAAAATACAAAACAGATCACCCATTCTAGCCTCATATCCCTTTATTTCAGCCCCGTTACTAAAGTGCTGATTCTGGGTATAAAGCTTTAACCGGCAGATACTCGGCTAAATGCTGCCGTGATGAAATGTCGTCATGTTCAAAACCACATCAAGGATTATCTGAAACAGTATGGAGCTCAAATGCTTTTTCTCTCCCTCAGGTTTACCACAATGCGAGTTCCTCTTTTTACTTCCTGCTTCTTCACACACGCTCTCCAGTACAGGTTAGCTCTGAGTGTTAGCGATGCTAATGTAAACACTGACCATATTACGTCCAAAACAGTCGGGCATTGTTTCTGATAGCAATGTTTCTGATTGGGCCGTGGGTCCACATTTCTGATATTACGTCATATCGGACGCAAATCTGGATCAGCTCCGTTGTAGCCCCGTTTTTAGAGATTTGGGTACGGAGGAAAAGAGAGAGGGTTTTATTTTCTGACGCTGCGTGAGTTCCCTGACACACCGGGGACACGTGTTGATGTATAAAAGACATAAAAAAGTGCATTTTGCATGATAGGTCCCCTTTAATAATGTGACCATTTTGTAACAAACGTTCCATGTTATTCCTGATTTAAGCAACCTTTGTGTTTTTTAAGTATACATTGTGTGATGTGGTAATGACTATTAGTATCTGTAAACACAAGACAGGTTCAGAGAAGGAAACTGAGGACCTTTTCTGTCAGTTCAGAGAAAAAGCAGATGACTCCGATGTAACCAACGGGTGCAGGGTGAGAACAGAGAGGCAAGGAGATCCTCTCTGATAATTCTCGTGCTGGTGTTCATCTAGCGACATACTAGCCCTGACGCAGCCATGTGGGGACTGAACAGGCGAGAATGAGTCGCAGGAAGTTAGTTACAGGAGGAGGTTAAGAAAGTTATTCATTCCTGTGTGAGTTCCCTGACACACGGGGACACATTTATGCATAAAAGACGTCAAAAAGGGCATTTTGCATGATAGGTCCCCTTTAAGGTGACCTTTTGTAACAAACGTTCCATGTTATTCCTGATTGAAGCAACTCTTGTGGTTTTTAAGTATACATTGTGTGATGTAGTAATGACCAATAGCGTCTGTAAAGAGCAGATTTAGTTTTTAGAAAAGTGTGAATTGTCACTTTTTATAATGCGTTTGTATGAAGAAAATATTGTATTTTTACATGTTCAAGATTCACATTTGTGTATTCACGCGAAACCCAATTAAAAAGCAGTGATCGTTGATATTGTGAGGCGACTTACCGATAACGTTAACGATGGCCTTCAGAGCTCCCAGGATGCTACCCAGCACTTCGGGGTATTCTTCTCCCAGATACTCGTACAGCACAACACCCAAATGACCCATCAGCTTCTCCTGCAGGGACAGAAACACAGAGCATGCATTAGTATCTCAAATAACTTCTATAGTTAAAAAAATGGCAATAGCTGCTTTCACACAAAGTAATTTTCCCAGGAATAGTTCCCCGGAAACCACTTCACGGCGTATACTGCCACCCTAAGTCCCCGACCGGAAGTCCCCGGAGTTGGGGACTGGCTTCAGTAGAAGCTGCTGGGACTCCCAGCAGCTTCTACTGAAGCCTTCCGAGTAAATCGCCAGAACGCCGACACCTCCTCATCTCCACAGCTCCCATGTTTTTTTGTGTTGCCATAAGTTAGTCTCTCTCCGTTGGTGCGCTGGGCTAATGCTAATGCTAATAATGCTAATGCCAGCAAATACAATGGCGACTTAAAAAAACGTTTCTGAGTTTTACGGGGCGTGGTTTGCAATCCGCCCAGCCAATCAGAAATGGGAACCCTTTTCTCCCCTGGAAAGTACCACCTCTCTAGCAGGGACTGAAAAGGGGGAAATGATTTGCAAAAAAAAAAGTTCTAATTCCAGATCTTTTTGGTGTGAACGCAAAATCCCAGGAACTATCGGAGCTATTCCTGGGAAAAGTACTCCGGTGTGAAAGCGCCTAAAACCTAGCTGCTGTTTTTTTTTTGTCTTCTAATGTTTTTTGTTCTTTTTTTTTATCTTAATCCGGTCATTGTGTTTTTGGATTAACTTCAAAATAGATTTAAAAAAGTGTATATGATTACATGATAATTATTAATACTATAACAATTATAATGACTATTATCATAATTATCTTAGTATCAATTTACATAAAAATAGGATGGGAAATGAAACCGTCTGTTATCTGAACATGGACTTGTAGGAATTTATGTTTTACTTTACTATTTTCACCCTGGAATTGGGTGTGTACATGTATGTGTATGAATATATATATATAATTTTGTTTATCTGTGTGAGTATTTAATTATGGAATTATCCAAAGGGCTGCCTCTGTATAAGCTGCGTTCAGCCCTCCCACTTCTACTCATTGTGTTTGAATTTGTCTAAATTGTAGAAAAAGTAGAATAAATAATAAAAAATAAAAGAAAGTTGTCTCTTAGATCTGAGTGTCTCTTAGCGTACCTCTTGGCAGGTCTTCATGACGACAGCTGTGCGTGAGATCAGATCTGCAGCCTGCTGACGGACTTTAGCCGACTTGTTGTTGAGACGCCACAGCACCGTACCGCAGATCTGAGGCAGGTACGGCTTCACTCGCTTCCCGAGGGCGTTCACCACCGTGCCGAAACCGTTCAGCATCACAGAGTCCTGGAGGAACACGACAAGGGATGGAGTTAATAAAAACATTCTGGAAAGATAAGACCCTGACGCACTGAGCTGATTATTGGACTGCGGTAAAGTTGGAGAGTCAATTAGCGTCTGTTTGCCATGTTTTCTGATCATTGGCACTTATTCAAGATTCAAAGGTTTTATGGTCATATGTATATCCGGCACTTACTACATTCTTTTGGATTGTCTATCTAGTAATCAGTGGAAGAAATATGAATATCTTTCTGCAGCTCCACTTGTTTGACTTTGCAAGCTGTTGAAAGATGTTTCTGACACATCATGGCTCTCACCTCGGTGGTCTGTTCCTGGAAGGCGTACAGGATGCCGTCGATCAGCTGCTCCTCCAGCTTGTGGTCGATGTCGGCGGCGCCCAGGTTGCCCATGATCTTCTCGATGGTCTCCATCACCATCTTCCTGTACTGCTCCGCCTCATCTTTCAGGTCATCAACGATGCGAGAAATGATCTCCGCTGCTCCCACTTTGTTGGCCAGCTCCACTGTGGTGTCCACCAACTGTGCAGAGGGAGAACGACGGTTAAAAACAAACGTCATGCGAGTTTCAGAAGTTCCCAAAAACGGCATCATATCGTTACATCTTGACAAGACCACACCTTTTTACAATTTTCATTTTTCAGTATATTGTGTCTGCTTCACCTGATTCAGACGCATAACTACACCATGACGCTGGGGATTGTGTCGTTTCACTATGTGTTGTAGAAATGTTCGTGTGTTCATGTGTTTTAAAAAATGTTCGTGTGTTCATGTGTTTTAAAAAATGTTCGTGTGTTTGAGAAATGTTCGTGTGTTCTGAGAAATGTTCGTGTGTTTGAGAAATGTTCGTGTGTTTGAGAAATGTTCGTGTGTTCATGTGTTTTGAGAAATGTCCGTGTGTTCATGTGTTTTGAGAAATGTTCGTGTTCATGTGTTTTAAAAATGTTCGTGTTCATGTGTTTTAAAAATGTTCGTGTGTTTTAGAAATGTTCGTGTGTTCTGAGAAATGTTCGTGTGTTTGAGAAATGTTCGTGTGTTTGAGAAATGTTCGTGTGTTTGAGAAATGTTCGTGTGTTTGAGAAATGTTCGTGTGTTTGAGAAATGTTCGTGTGTTTGAGAAATGTTCGTGTGTTCATGTGTTTTGAGAAATGTTCGTGTGTTTGAGAAATGTTCGTGTGTTCATGTGTTTTGAGAAATGTCCGTGTGTTCATGTGTTTTGAGAAATGTTCGTGTTCATGTGTTTTAAAAATGTTCGTGTTCATGTGTTTTAAAAATGTTCGTGTGTTTTAGAAATGTTCGTGTGTTCATGTGTTTTAGAAATGTTCGTGTGTTCATGTGTTTTAAAAATTTTCGTGTGTTCGTGTGTTTGAGAAATGTTCGTGTGTTCATGTGTTTTAAAAATGTTCGTGTGTTCATGCGTTTTAAAAAATGTTCGTGTGTTCATGTGTTTTAGAAATGTTCGTGTGTTTGAGAAATGTTCGTGTGTTAAAAATGTTCGTGTGTTCATGTATTTTAGAAATGTTCGTGTGTTAAAAATCTTCGTGTATGATTGAAAACCTATATAGTGTGTTAGACTTTTCTGTCTGGGGGCCACTACACGATTGACATGCTTGAAGCCGGTAGTGTTCCCATTATTATTGTTTGTTGTGCAGCGAAATAATAATGAATCAACTATATCTGTGTTTTACTGATCTCTCTCTGTGTTATTCTTTCCTGTTGTGAGCGCCGTATTGCCCTAACACATTGGCATACATTTATGTCAACAAGCGTGCGTTGAGCCTGTACATATGTGTCATAAAAATGGCAGTGATTAATATAAATCAAAGCGATAAACACAATAAGTGGAATATCTGTTTGTAACCAACGGGTGCAGGTTGAGAACAGACGAGAACTGAACGTCACGTCTGATAGCTCTCGTGTTGGAGTTTAATCTAGCGAACGACTAGCCCTGATCTGACCATGGAAAGGTTGAACAGGCGAGAATAGTTCGCAGCTTACATTTTTATCTTTTGATTACACGGGCTGACATATTATAAACAAGCAGCTTTCATGTTGGTGAGGGAGATGCAATATCAGCTTATTTAAGGTATCATGGATTCCTTGAAAAGACTGAAGACATCTCAGCCTACAGAGCCTTCTGGTACCGACATATTTTGGAGTTGAAGAGGATTTTCTGTGTGTTGACTAACCTGTCTGTAGTTGCGTCTGTCCAGAGCCATCCTGTGCTGCCAGAAGTGTTTGAAGAAGGGCGGCAGGATCTCAGTCTTAATGTAGTTTGCTTCCACACCATCAGTGCCACAACACTGCTTCACCACCTTTAATGAGACAAAAACACAAGAGACGTTCAGAGAAGGAAACTCAGGATCTTTTCTGTCAGTTCAGAGAAAAAGCAGATGACTACGATGTAACCAACGGGTGCAGGGTGAGAACAGAGAGGCAAGGAGATCCTCTCTGATAATTCTCGTGCTGGTGTTCATCTAGCGACATACTAGCCCTGACGCAGCCATGTGGGGACTGAACAGGCGAGAATGAGTCGCAGGAAGTTAGATACAAGAGGAGGTTCAGAAAGTTATTCATCCCTTACCTTGAGTACAATCTTCTTCATCTCCTCGTCAGGGGACTGGAACTCTCTGATGAGGATCAGCATCACCTCTCTGGTGTAGTAGTTGGCGTACTCGGCGTCCATCAGTGGGATCAGGTAACCGATAGCTTTGAGGAACGCAGCCAGACCCTGGTGGCAAGGAGGTGGAAATAAACTGTGAATAAAAGCATGTCTTTCGTACCTAAATATATGATGAACAGGGTTCCTATAGCTTTACCAAAGTCTAGCCCTTAGTTTGAACCCACATAGAGTGCCACAGTGACGTGTCCTAAAACCCGCAAGTTAGCATTTTACCACTTCCGGTTCCTTCGACAAAAAGCAATGCAATTTCTCCAGGATTTAGGAAAATATCTGGAAATAAGGTCTGTGGTTGAGACACATTGAAGAGGCGGATCACGAGAAATTGCATTGCGTTTTTGTCGAAGGAACCGGAAGGAGTTTACTTCCGGGTTTTAGGACGCGTCACTGCGGCACTATGCAAACTGCAGCAACAAGCAGGCTTAGTGTGCAGTGATTTTATTTTTACAAACGTATGATTTTACTGTGATGTCCTGATCACTCCCTAATGTTCGTACTTTTTACTGTTTTAATTTATCTTTGTGTAAAAAAAGGCATTTCGGACAGACAAACTTAAGATGTACAATTCCTACGTCTTGAAACACTGTAATTGTTTGCGGTCAAATATAAATTGCGTTGTGGAATCAATTTAATTTCGTTTTGTCTTCTCACCTTTCCTCTGTGCTGTCTGATACCCTTCCAGAGGGGCTTGAGGACAGAGTCAAAGGACTCGATACCGTACGGTGTGGCGGCTTCAGCGAGGGCAGCGATAGCCAGAGCGCTGATGGTCCTGACCTTCTGCTGCTCGTCCACAAGACCTGCAGAATCACAGATAAAACCAAAAGTCAGAACGTGAACACAACTTAGTCCAGACATGATGACAGTGTTTGTTGCTCTTTGAGAAATCAGCGGGTTTTGTAAAGTTTAGGCACTTGTAAATCCATTGTATGGTTCAGATTAGAGCGATAATGAAAATACGTAATATGTATGTAGCAAAATAATACCTGGCAATAAGACAAACACATATTTGTACACATTGTGAATTGAGCTGGGTGTGGATCCTGCAGTATATACCGTGTTGTGCTTTGCATCGTAACAAGTGTTCTTGAAAGATTAATGACATGAGGAGAAATAGACAGGAGGGGCTCAAGGAGAATATGATGTATGCATGCGACATTTAAAAAAAGAAATAAGTTCAGGAGAACATGAGGATAGTTTAAAAAGTAGAAAATTATACAAATGTATAGATGGCAACACAGCACATACATCTAACAGTAGTCAACTGGACTTCTGGGGGGGAATCAAATTGAAATGTTGCTTCAAAAAGGTTGTAAAAACTCCCTAAATGCTTTCTCTTAAAAAAATATAACAGAAAAGGCTTTTATAAGTAAAATAAAGGGATTCAAAAAGTCTATTTGATAATAAATAAAAGTGCAATGTCTAAAAGGACCTGGAATCCCATTTATGTGCAAACCATGACTCAAAAACGTTTTTTATTGTAGAAATGGCAATTCAATTCTTCTGGCCCGAGCTCCTCCAACAATGCAACATATATAATAAAATACAAACACCATGACTCACCGTGTTCGATAATCTCCACCAAACTGCGGAGGTGGGGCAAGATGGCGCAGCCCATGAGGATGGCGATCTGCTGCACGATCTTGATGCCCGTGTGTCTGGCCTGCCACGACTTCTTGCTCTTACACACAGCTTTGAGGAAAGGCAGGAGGGAGGGGATACCGAGAGCAGAGGCCACCACGGCGAAGGCTCGGGCTGTCGTGTTTCTCACGTACTCGTCCATGTTGTCGATATCGGGTCTCATCGTGGAAATCATCGTAGCCAAACCGGCAGCCTGAGAGAGACGGGAAGGAGATGAGTGTTAAATATCTCCAGATATTAGGGATCAGATGTAGTCAGAGACACGCAGCACAAAAAACTGCTTTCTAAATGGAAAGATTTTTACAATAAGATGACTTTATTTATCCCGAAGGAAATTGTTGTGCCAGAGTTGCAAAAATACGATTAACACAGCAGCATAAAAGTAACACTGTACACTAACAGTGCAGTACAAAGAGCAATTAAATATCTACAGGAAACATACACTGGATTATTATTTCAGCCAGAGATAATATCCAAATAATGTTTACTTATTTTTATCAAACTGTATCAGAATCCCTTATTCGTCCTACAGAGGTGGAAATTACATTGTTACAGCAAACTATAGATAGAGGCAAAAACACCATTAGGTGAAATGAGGCATGCACATAGGGATGGGTACGGAGCCCCGGTATTAAACGGGCCCGGGGCTGAACTATTAAAGACTGTGGTACCGTCTTTTTATCGGTACTGGAGACATGTAACAAATATATGTCATGAATTATTGCTACACAAACATTATATTGCAGTTTTAGTGTCGCCAATAGTCAAAAAGACAAAAAGTATTTTCGATCTTTCCAATCGAGACCTCTCTCCCCCCCGCCTGCTTGGGAGGGGGCGGGGCAGTTTACACACACGCAGCTGCTACATGCAGCAACACACGGAGGAGATGGCGGAGAGAACGCGCTCCGAGGTGTGGTTAAACTTTAGCCGTCTCGATGCTCGTTACCTAAAGTGCAATAAGAGTTTAGCATGTAAGGGCGGTAACACGAGCAATTTGTCTAAACATTTATCAAAAGTGCTCCACATTCAGACGGAGGAATGCACCGGGTTCCACTGTCTTTCTAGCAGCTCTGTAGCCCCATCCACGAGTAACGTTTCCACGTCAGGTGTTATGTATGCTAGCAGCAACACACGGAGTTGACTCAATGATACAAACATGGGTTAATGATTAGAGGAAACTGAGGTATTTAGTTTGTTAAAGTTTCAGCTATTCTGTTTACAGTTCTATCAGATTATTTAATACGATTTGTTAAAACATTGTTGTTTCTTTTGATGTGAAATATTATGTATTTAATTTAAATAAAAAGCAATGTTAGTTTTGTTCACAATTTGTTTACCTTTTTTTTTCTCTCCAAAAGAACCGATAAGAGTACCGTTAAAAGACTGGATCGATAAAGGTAGTAGTATCGTTAAAACCTTAAAACCCATCCCTACATGCACATGATATTTAATACTCTGTTTCTTACCCTGGTTGCACTTGTGTCAAAAGGTTTGCATATGTTGAAATTGTTGTCCGTAATTACAGTGTTTATTATTAAAATCCATCTATTTTATGTAATGTCTGTTTGTAACCAACGGGTGCAGGTTGAGAACAGACGAGAACTGAACGTCACGTCTGATAGCTCTCGTGTTGGAGTTTCATCTAGCGAACGACTAGCCCTGATCTGACCATGGAAAGGTTGAACAGGCGAGAATAGTTCGCAGGAAGCAAGGCAGAGTGTGTGTGACAAAACAATAAACAAAAGGTTTCCATTACCTTTGCCAAGTTGGAGATGATTTCTCTGCCTTCTACTCTGGCATAGTAGTCCTCATCAATCAGCAGCGGCTCAATCACCACCAGGATCTGGACACGAGGAGGACAGTTAGTTTCAGAATCTGGTATATAAACAAGTAGATTTCATTCACAAGGAATTGCTTTGGTGTATTACACAGAACACAACAGTAAGAGACATTCAAATGTAAAATAACAGCACAAATATAAAGTGGATGAGATGTGTAATTCTTTTTGTTGTTGTACTATTTGTTGCCATTCTTAGGGACCCCAGACACCACAGTTAGACGACGGGGCTCGTACCCTGGCTTTCATTTGGCCAGATGTTTTGAAACAACAGCTGCATGGCACAAAGCACAGCAGCTGCACTTGTCTGGCAGGAGATGTGCAAAGCTTCACACTATGGTGTAAGAGGGAGTAGGGCTGCTCAATTAATCGTATTTTAATCGCAATTACGATTTTGGCTTGCAACGATTATGAAAACATAATCAAAATAAAACGATTATTTATTTTTTGTATTGGTTTTTCAGTTGATTTAGACTTAAAGTTCAGGGTAATCAACTGTTCAAAACATACCGTTCAATTGGTTTTTTCAATAAATTGTTGTTTTCAAAGTAAATGGATAATCGTTCATCAATTATTGACCCAAATAATCGAGATTATGATTTTTGTCATAATCGAGCAGCCCTAAGAGGGAGTCACAAATATGTACCTAATGTTAATGCAAACATTAATGTAACGCTTTGTGTCTATGGGAGGAGTCTATATCATAGATCAAAGTATGCTTTATTGCCAATCTTTCAGTGTATGTGTGTAGACAGATCGAAATACCGTTTCCCACAATATCAAGTTGCTCACACACAATGCACTAAATTAAGCACTGATCTTATCTTTTCTGAGCCTTACCTTGTGTACATATGGTCGAACCAGGTCGTCCAGTTTGTAGAGGATGCGGTCGATGACTTTGACCAGCAGATGGCGCTCCTGGTCCTCCAGGGTGGGAGACATGAGGAGCGGCAGGATCTGATTGAACAGAGGACCCGCTCCGAACTCACGAGCTTTATCTGTGATCTGACGCAGAGCGGCCTAAAGACAAGCGAGAGGAGACGATCTTTAATCATTCAGGGAGACAGTAAGACAGACAGGCTTCAGTCTCATGATGGTTCCTGTCTGCTACTCCCAGCAGAGTGATGGCCGACACTTCGACCTCCACTGAGAGCAGCAGCCCCTCAGAGAGGAGATTCTTTAGCAAGCAAATATTCACACTGCAGCCACGGAGAGGCTGAGCGCTGGGTGTGGATCTTGCAGTAGGTACCATTGTTGAGTTTTATGATATGACGTCCTTGGTAGATTCATGACATGAGAACAGATACACAGGATTGCTATAGGACGACATTTGGTGAGGTTTTAAAAAAGGGATATTGATGTCATTTAATGTGGAAAGAGGTTCATTGTGCGCTCTAGGATGGTAAAGGTAAACTTTTTACTGAGTCTTTGTTTTAACCGAACTAAACTCTCAGGAAACCGTAATAGTTTTTCATACATACTCCCAAGACTTTATTCAGACGCTGGTTCCTAAAGTAACAGAACTGGGTAAAACAGCTTTTAAATATGCTGCCCCCACTGCTTGGAATAATGTGCAGAAGGAGCTGAAGCTATCACATTTTATCACCTTTGGGAATTCAGGTCCATCTTAAAGGGCAGAACACGACTCCATTGGTAGATGTAGTGCTCGTATGTACAAACACTGAAGTCCTTTTAAATGTTGCCAGTTTTTAATGATTTTTACTTTTCATATTGACTGGCTAATGTGCAGCTGTATTTGTTAATATCTTAATCAATTAACTATGAAATTCATAAAATCCTACTAGTTCTGGAGAACATAGAAACACTTTCATTCTTTCCTTTAAAAAAGAGGAATCACTTGTTCCTTGAACGGGTGCTTGTCTCATTTAATTTGTATGTGGTTTTTAATTCCTGTCATATCCATATAATAACATTTTCCCTCTCTTTCAATAGAATGGTTCGGGATGGGGTTTTTCTGCTTTCATTTATTTTCTGTGGTTGACGGTGTGTATGCGTTTATACATTTACAATTGTGTTACAACAGCGACAAACCTTTCTCATGGGCGGTGTTCCATTTTTAATCTTCAGCAGCAGCTTCATGATCTTCCTCTCTTTCTGCTCCTCGGGGCTCAGAGTGGACTCATCGACCTCCACCTAAAACAAAAACCACAATCATCATCTGAACTTCAGACAGGACAAACATTATATGTATATATTTATGTGTTGTGCTCACCAGCAGTTTGTCAAAGTACTGGATGTCGTCAGGTTTGAGGAAGGGCAGGTTTCCTGAGGGCTGGTCGTTCATCTGTTTGGTGGTTCGGTCCTCCACCTGCATGTGGAAGCCTGTCATGCCTCCCATGGGGGTCGGTGTGGCGGATAGTTTACGAGCTGGAGTACGGATCGGCACGTAGCCAGCTGGTGGAGGCAAGACCTGGAGAGAGGAACAAACTGTCAGTACTTTGGCTACCTTTAAAAAAAAGTTTTAGTCAATGAATAAATCCGATGTAACCAACGGGTGCAGGGTGAGAACAGAGAGGCAAGGAGATCCTCTCTGATAATTCTCGTGCTGGTGTTCATCTAGCGACATACTAGCCCTGACGCAGCCATGTGGGGACTGAACAGGCGAGAATGAGTCGCAGGAAGTTAGTTACAGGAGTCAATCTTTTTTTTATTTTAATTATTACAACAGAGAAGAAGAAAAAACGTTCAAGGTACAAAAGAATAAAAAGTGCTCAAATAGTCTCCGTCATGTTCAACAGAGAAAAGAAGAAGCTTAAAAAAAGTTTCTGGTCCCCCTCGAGCGTACATTGTTCTTGAAAATAAAAGATCAGGTCATCAGCGTCATGTTGTAAACAAAAACAATCAAAATGAAATAACTTTTACAGTTAATTCCATTGAACACAACTTTTGATCAGAAACAGCAAAAGGTAAGAAATGTCTCCCGGTGTCTCTGGGTTTGCTTCCCCTGGCGCGAGTTCTGATCGCTCAGTGATGACACCTATATTTCTAGAGTCTGTGGAATCTCAGCTTGCTAGATATTAGGGCTGCTCGATTACGGCAAAAATCATAATCTCGATTATTTGGGTCAATAATTGGTATCATGATTATTAAAAACAATTATCCATTTACTTTGAAAACACCAATTTATTGGAGAATTTTTTTTTGAACAGAATGTTTTTAGCAGTCGATTGAACTTTAAGTAGAACAGAATAATCGTTTTATTTCGATTACGTTGTTTTCGTAATCGTTGCAAGCCATAATAGTAATTGCGATTAAAATACGATTAATTGAGCAGCCCTACTAGATATCTTGTTTGTGCAGATCCGATAAGTAATAAACTATTTATACCGTGAGTTCTGTGTGCGTTAGCTTTTACAGTTACAAGAAATAACAAGTATGAGTTCACAGGTCCTGCTCATAACCATTCAGGATTTGGTTTCTAAATAATAGTTTTAGCTCATCATTACTGTTATTCCACAGATCAACACCTTTTGTTGTGATGAAATGAAGTTTTGAATTTGTTCGTATGGAACATTAAATTATGTTTTACTTTTAAATGAGATGCAAGTAGGGGTTATTTACCTTGTATCCCTCTGGGAACATGGCATCGAGCTCATCGTCTGTGAGAGGACGGTTCCTCTCGTCGATCTCGCGCTCCCACCTCCACGCCTGCAGCTGCTCTGGAGTCATGCTCATCAGGTGACCTGAGGGAAACCGAAGAGGGAACTGATTTAACAACCTTCAATCCTCACATCCACATTGTTCGTATAAATGCAATTGCGCATATCTTACTGCAATCAGTGCATGATGTCACTTTGTTCGTTTTACCAGCTGTTCATATTAACTTTGATTGTATGTTTTGATCATTTTCATTTAAAAAGAAGGATAGCGAGATGTACTTTACCCAAATTGGGAAGTTATTCATAATGCTTAGCTATCTCACTTTGTTTTATATTGTATATTGTTGCATTGACTCAGTTGTCTCGTCTCTTACAGTATCTGTTGGAGAGAATGAATGTCATATTTTGCTGCATGAACCGGTCAAGTTTTTAACAAATAATCTGAGGGGATTTTCTTGTCGTTTCTTTTTAACCTGTTAAACCCTGAGCCTGTTCTCCAGGTCTCAGGCTCGAAAATGACATGCCCAGAACAAATGACTATATCTTCACTTCTAAAAAGGGTTAAATTGATAATCTTTTATCTCAAAGTAATGATAAACCTGTGAGTTGGATGTAGAAAAGTCAGATTCAATATACATTTTTTAATTTTTAAAGTAAATTCAGATTGAACATAGTAAAAAAATGTAAATTATTGTGTCCCTCCAAAAGAAAACAAATTACTTATAGTGAAAACCCTTGGATGATGGGATGGTAGACTAAAAGCTTTAGGAATCCAAACTATAACATAATAAGTACCCTGTATCAAGATTGATGCAAAACAAGTGAAACTTGACCTTTTTAAGAGAGGTTTAAAAATAAATAAAACACTTTTGGGGTCATTTGCCAAATCTCTGGCCCCCCTCGATTTTGATGATTGACATCTCTTTTGAACCGTTAGAGCCAATAGAATCGAGGGGAAGTTCCTAAAATCCATCTAAACATTACCCATTGGTGAATGAGTGATGCGCAGCCAGAATGCCCAAAACCTGAAGCTGTCATAGACTCTCGTAGCAGCTAATATGAAATCTCCGTTATTGACATAAATATGACGATGGATTATCAGTAATCATTTCAAAGTGACAGACACATTGGATTAACCTATGGATTAACCTTCAGCAGCGTTTTTATCGTTTTAATGCCATTGAACACAACTTTTGATCAGAACAACAGCATAGGTAAGACATTCCTCCCGTTTTTCCTCGGTAAAGCTACGTGTTGTGATGTCTGGGTTTTCTTCCCCTGGCGCGAGTTATGATACTTATAGAATCTGTGGAATCTCAGCTTGCCAATCGATATCTTGTTTGTGCAGATCCGATAAGTAATAAACTATTTCTACCGTGAGTTCTGACTAAGTGTATTAGAATTTTTTTGCTCAGGGCTCATTTAGACGCTTCTTGTGAGACTTGTGTTTTGTTTCGGTAAAAATGGTCCGTATCGTCAGGTAGCTGAGTTTCTTCCCGTTAAGTGGGTATGACACATTCATAGGTTGTTAAATGTTAAGCCCTGAGACACAGTGTTGTATGAAAAGTGCTATATAAATAAAGTTTTATTATTATCTCCAATACGCTCCTGGTGTCAGATGCCCAGAGACATAAAACAAGAACAAACATTAATGCGTATTTACCAGGTGATGGGGTAGCCATGTTCATAGCTGGCGTTCCGATGGGGGTTTTTCCCGGGGTGAATGTTGGTGTTGAGGATCCCATCTGACTGGCGGGGGTTTCGTCCCAGCGAGACTTCCTCTTACTGGCCCCTGGTGTGGGAGTCTCTTCCACCGACTCGTCTCCTCTGTCTGTGCGCGGGGTCTCAGCCCAGCCGCTCCCATGTCCCGGGGTCTCCCTCTCCGTCTTTGGGGTTTCGTCCCAGCGGTTCTTTCGTACGCTTCCTGTGGCTCCTCCATGTCCGGGTGTGGCGTGGCCCGGTGTGTCGCCCCTGCCTGGGGTGGCAGCACCTGCGGGGGTGTGGCTGGGAGTGGGGTCCCACATGCGGTTACTGGGAGTCGCCCCGGGGGTCTCGCTGCCTTTGGGGCGGCCGGGGGTTTCATCCCATCGGCTGTTTGAAGGTGTGTGTGCAGGGGTGTGTCCTGGTGTGTGTCCTGGAGTCTAAAAAATACAAAGACAATATGGGATTTACAAAGTGAGTTAGAGCAAGGCTGTGCCGTTGCAAAACGTCCATGTTTTTTTAATCCAAGTCTTCCGTTTCATTCAATTTTTGCCTGCGTTTAGCCTAAAGGGTTACCTATCATGCTATCTTTAGGCAATAGCATAGGTCTCAGATATATAAAAAACATGTCTATGAAGTGTTTTGCTCAAAATACCAAACAGATCACCCATTCTAGCCATGCCTCATATCCCTCTGTTTCACTTCCTGTTTCTAAAGTGCTGATTTTGGGTATAAAGCTTTTTTTTAAAAAAAGAATTGATAAAATAATAAAGGAGGGGTCTGAGCTCATGCGGGACCCGGCAGCTACTGTCTAAACTAAATGCTGCCGTGATGAAACTCCATATCATGGATTATCAAGGATTCTCTCTGAAACAGTCTGGAGCTCAAAGGCTTTCTCTCTTGCCGGTTATACCACAAGGTGAGTTCCTTTTTACTTCCTGCTTCTTCACACACATGCTCTCCAGTACAGGTTAGCTCTGAGTGTTAGCGATGCTAATGTAAACACCGACCATATTACGTCCAAAACAGTCGGGCATTGTTTCTGATAGCAACGTTTCTGATTGGGCCGTGGGTCCACATTTCAGATATTACGTCATATCGGACGCAAATCTGGATCAGCTCCGTTGTTCCCCGTTTTTAGAGATTTGGGCACGGAGGAAAAGAGAGAGGGTTTTATTTTCTGACGCTGTGTGAGTTCCCTGACACACCGGGGACACATGTTTATGTATAAAAGACATCAAAAAGTGCATTTAGCATGATAGGTCCCCTTTAAAATAACATCAATTTTAAAATATGTTGAGGGTTAGCTATATCCCTCAATATAAAATATGCCAAAATAAAGTTTGCCGTCTTACTTGCAGCACAAAGGAAGGCCCACACCTGTATAACAGGGAGGTTTAGCAGCAATATAACAGGACCATAAATTACATTTTATAACCACAACATCACAAGTCTATTCTTACACCATTTTAAAGACCACTTGCCTTTATGTCTGGATTCGTACCAAGTACTTAAAGAGGAATCAAACAAAAATAGGCATACCCACAGTAAGGAGACTAAATTCAGTAAGAGTCTGAAACATGAAGGATAGCTTACCTCAGCAGAGTTGTCTGCCTGGTCCCAGCTGGACACTTTTTTGGGTGTAGTATTTGTGGGGGTTTGGTCAGCTGTCTGGTCCCAACGACGTTTACGTTTAGCGGCGGCTGCAGCTTGTGAGGCAGCGGACCCGTTGACAACTTTCAGCTCCCCAGCTTTGGCCTTCTCTACCATCTGCTGACGAATCTCTCTCTGCAAGCAAAACAATGCAAAAATTGTTAAAGGTCCCCTATTATACTGTTTTTCATCAATATATCACAGGTCTCAGATATATACAGAGCCTGTTTCTGATTGGCTGAAACACCAAACAGATCATTGCAGCATTACCCATAATCCCCTCTGTTTCAGGCCTGTTTCCAAAGTGCTGATTCTCTGTCTGTTACTTTAGATGAAAATAAGGAGCCCCTCCCCACGCCCCTCTGAGAGACATTTGGTTACAAAGAACACAATGGTGCTCTAGGAGGAGATTCAGGTGATAAGGTGTGGGGGGGGGGGGTACCTTGGTTGCTGATTGGCTAATGGTTACTCAAGCCAAAACATCGTTATGACATCATAAAGTGGCCAAAATCTGATCAGCTCATTTTCAGACAGGTTTTTATATAAATGGATCAAAAAGAGAGAGAATCTTTGTTCCTGAAACTTTCAGAGTCTCTTTCTACAGAGGGGACACATGTTGATGTAGAAGAGACATGAAGAAGAGGGGACACATGTTGATGTAGAAGAGACATGAAGAAGAGGGGACACATGTTGATGTAGAAGAGACATGAAGAGGGGACACATGTTGATGTAGAAGAGACATGAAGAAGAGGGGACACATGTTGATGTAGAAGAGACATGAAGAAGAGGGGACACATGTTGATGTAGAAGAGACATGAAGAAGATGGGACACATGGTGATGTGGAAGAGACATGAACAAGTGGATTTTGTATAATAGGTGATCTTTAACGAAGTAGTCAAAGAAAACTAGGTAGCCGCTCACCTCTTCTTTGGAGAGGTTCTGCTCCAACATGACGTCCACATACGACCTGACTTGCAGCTTGGGGTCCGGCGTTTTGCCCCCTGCGCGAAAGAGCACGAACAAGAACATAGGACACTCATTAGTAGACGCTCTCGGGACCCGAGTGATTACAAAACACAGCAAGCACAAACACAGCCAGCTATCCTTGACTCTCTTTACCAACAGATTAACTTACGTTCCTGTTCTTAGTAAGAGCTGATTCACAAAACATTCCTACATACAAATATACACAATTGTCTTTCTTCTTACATACAGTCATAGCATTCTATTGAAAAACAAGCAGATACATAGAGAGAAGAGCTGAGGTTGTGGTGTGATCTTTTAAGTGGATTCAGACGTAATAGCCATCACTGATGCAGGGGTCCTGGGCTGTGCTCTTCAGAATACGTACACTTTCAATGCCAAGGGTCCTTCTGCAGTCAGACTTCAACCGGCAGAATAGAAGCCTAGAAAATTTCTCTTTACCATTAGTAACACTTTGGAAAAGGGTTTGAACTCACTCACACACAACAGTATACCACCTGTGTTGCATTGATTTATGGCAAAAAAAACAACGTATCTTCTTGGGGGCATAACCACAACAAAAATAAAAAAGCTGCATCTAGTGGGCCAGGTCCAGAATGTCTATACTAGCATATCAAAATGAAGTCAAGATGGCGAGGCTACATCTAGGAATAACATCACCACAAAATATGAGAATCTACTCTGAAATTCAAATGTAAAAATGAAGCATTGTACATCTAAATCTTGACTTGCTTTTCAGGACTAGAGTTAGGGCTGTGCGATTATGGCAACAATCATAGTCATTTGTCAATAATTGATATCACGATTATTAAAAACGATTACTTTGAAAACATCCATTTATTGAAGAAGAAAATGTTAACCGTATGTTTTTAACAGTTACCCTGAACTTTAAGTTTAATTCAACTGAAAAACCAATACAAAACATAAATAATTACATTTTATTTATTTTTAAATTAAAATAATAATTGTTTTATTTCGATTACGTTGTTTTCGTAATCGTTGCAAGCCAAAATCGACATGAATATACGATTAATTGCACAGCCCTAACTAGAGTACCTGATAAAATCTGTAGGTAAATATTTGGGCAGTACTTTTCCATCATGAATGCATGGGAAATTATACATTTGTAGAAAAATGATAAGCCAAAAAAAAAAAAAACTAAGTGGCTCTCGGGGGTTGAGGTGTGTTGTAGCATCTGATTCTCCCCAAACAAGTAGCCAGAGGACCCTGACCAAACTGACAAGTGCACATGTCTCTGTGATCCCCATAACCTACACAGGAGGAGTTGCTGCACCCTTAACAGAGTGCAGTACAGGACTGGCATAGCAGTACTGCTGTAGGAGAGAAATTAAGGACAGTTAGTATGGGCCTGTGGTATACAATTTTTCTTGATAACATATTTATATTTTACAGAGAGTAAAATAAAAATATATTTACACAACAACTTTGTACAAAGAGCTATGTCTACATGCAGGCTTCAGATAAGACCTACTGAGACTGAAGCACTCAGGCCATTTTATATAGTCAATGAGAAGATGCAATAAAAATGGGAAGGAATATATACTAGCTCCCTCATTGTTGAATTGTTTACACATTAAACTGTACATTGCCTTCTTCAGGTGCAAACTAACTTATCAAATGGTTTAATGCATGACAAAATACATTAACTAAACCCCTTTCCTCAAATGAATAAGAGAAACTGGCCACGTTTAATCGGTTAAGACCTTGCATATCTATGAAGTTTCTCAAGCCCAAGAGGTGGTTCAGTTACCACAAGTCTCTTAAATTACAACAGAGACAACAATTATTTTTTAACCCTGATAGAAGTCTAATGATCTGAACATGACTGCGCTTAAGTGACCACGCGTGTTTCTCTCCACTGCCTGGCTTGGGATCTAAAATGACCTACGAGCGAGCTGGTTGTTGTTCTTCATCAGTTACTGAGCTCTGCATAGCAGTTGGTAAATTACACCGTAGATAACCCTCAAACATAACATTTTATTCTCAAATGCTTCGACAAGTGGACACTTCACCGATCCTAATTTAGGCTGATGCTCACATGGGATTGTTAACCCTTCGACTCACACACAACCTATCTGCGACCCACGTTTCGTTAGGTGCAAAAAAAACTTTTGAATATTTTACACCTAACCACCTTTCCACTAAAAAGCATGGCAACCCTTCTCTGTCTTTTACTGGACGCAACAATTTCAATTTGCACATTAAGAGCCCATACTGACATTTGCTGCAAAGTTGATACAAATGCAGATCATATATACATTAGGAAAAAAAAAAACAAACGACACAAAATGTTCTCTGAACCACAGAGGATTGACCACGGGGAAGGAATGAAGTCTGGGAAGCAAGCTGTTGCATTGTGGTCGAAGGGTTAAAACAGTAAAACTATGGGTGCGAAACCATTGGTAGTCATGGGGGTCACAAAAAAGTGAACCATGAAAAGGGGGAGAAAATGGGGAAGGCGTAATGAAGACACAAAGTAGATGAATTTACCATCTGCAAAAGGATCGAGACGCTCGGGGGAGATGATCATCATTCTGCGCCGGCCTTTGTATTCATCTTCCCGGTCTGCGATCTTCGCTGGACGATGCTCTGCAAATGGGTCATACTGCAAAGCAAAGATAAGAGTGTAAGTGTATGTCTGAACCAAAAAGGAACACATTTCAGGGTTCATACTAGCGCTGTGCGATTATGGCAAAAATCATGATCACGATTATTTTGGTCAATAATTGATATCACGATTATTAAAAACGATTATCCATTTACTTTGAAAACATCCATTTATTAATCAAAAAGTTGAACAGAATGTTTTTAACAGTTGATTACCCTGAACTTTAAGTATAATTCAACTGAAAAATCGATAAAACTTATAATAATCGTTTTATTGCGATTATGTTGTTTCCGTAATCGTTGCAAGCCAAAATCGTAATCGAGATTAAAATACGATTAATTGCACAGCCCTACCTTGACTGTTACCTCATTTTCCATGACCAAAAACATGACTCTTTCTCAGCGGAACCACTGAAAATGGTTTATTTTAACATGGAACAGGAAAATAAGGTCTGCACATGTTGTGTCAATCTAAAACAAATCCAATAGTAGGCTTACTAGCTTCACGCTAAAGCAACTAAAATGTCTCACCAACAAAACACCTCGTCAGTTAAATGCCATTTTACGTGTCATTACTATACAGTATGTATTATCATTATAGTATTACTATTTCGGCGATTAGATAAAATATAAATTATATTTGATGCAACTTTAGTTACATTTCCATGACTTTTCCAAAACTTTGGGAAAAAATAATATTGTTTTCCAAAACTTTTCCAGGGCCTGGAATTAGCATTTGGAATTTCCATGACTTTTCCAGGTTTTTAATGACCGTAAGAACCCTGACATTTAAAAAAGGAAAACTGCACAAATTCTGCTTTTTTCTAGGATATAATAAATCCCACGTTGACACCACACAAATCGCATTTGATCACAAGAAGACAGGGATGAAAATGAATATTTAAGAACACATACTTGCTCGTCTGACTGAGGAATGGCATTGAGTATCGCCACCGGCGCGTGGTACCCTGGCTTCTTTTGTCCCAACAAGCTTGTTGATGAATCCTCTTCATCGTCCTGAGGAAAGACAAAGAAACAAGAGTCTAGTCAAATCTCACCAAAAAGGCAAGACTCTCCTAGCTCATACACAATAGGCAAAGCGGGGCAGTCAAGCTCCCAAAACACTGTGGAATTGAAGAGGAACAGTAAAAAGTCAAGTCAAGTTCTGAATGCAGAACGTTACCATTTTCAGTGTTAGGTAGGGATGGGTATCGTTAGGATTTTATCAATACCGGTATTTTTCTATACTCTTCAATAATTTGGTGCTCAAAATGATAGACATGATTACAAGATGTGAAGAATTTTATTGTAATTTATTTGTATTTAATGTAACTTTTTCAATGTCATACCAAGCAGGTATGAGTGTGTTTGACAGTGTGTCTCTGGAAGGGGGGCGGGAATTAGGGGCAGTTCATACATCCATGTAAAGATGACCATTATTCAGTTAAAACGAGACGCTGCTCCGGTCGGCTAACCATTATAATCAATTTATTGCGTTTATTATTTATAATTGTAATGATGGATTATCAGTTATCATTTTAAAGTTACAGAGACATTGAATTAACCGTTTTATGATAAAATGACGTAGAAAAGATTGCTTTTGACAGTTATGTGCTAAAGTAGCCATTTTGTGTTGATCTAGACTCTTGGTGTTGGACTTCTGTTCCGTGTAGGTAAAATGGTTAATATCGTCTGTTAGCTGAGTTTCTTCCCGTTAAGTGGGTATGCATCATTAATAGGTTGTTAAATGTTAAGAAGCCTTGAGACGCTGTTTCTAGCAAGATGTTGCGTCTGCACCCCACGGGAGTCTCACAACAATAAGATACGTCACACGGGATTGAGGGTTCTCAACCAACCAGAATTGTTTAAACTAAGGAAGTAGCGTAATTCATATACCGATAGCAGCACCGTTTGTCCAGCAGCTTAACGGTATACCAATACCGTCCAATCAGGTACCGGTACTGACTTAGTACCGGTTCTCGATACCCATCCCTAGTGTTAGGTAACAAGAGATCTTTTTTACACTGGCTCTGGGTATGAAAATACTTACATCCTCCTGTTCATTGGCAGCAATGGAAGTGACATATCCAGCAAAGCGACTGTCGCTGCCTCCATAAATCTCCTGGTCAAAAAAGCCAGTGGAGTCGAGGCCCACTCCTTGGTCGCCTTCCTCCAGGAGATTGGCCTTCATCCCCTGGATCTCGAGGATCTGGGCCTCTATGTCTACGTGGAAATAAATAAGAAAAGAGAGTGAAACATTGACAAATCCCAATCTACAGTACAAATGTATCTTTTTGTACAGCTTTATTTTTAGATCAATAAGATGTTCCTGGTGGCTTCAATAAGGATTTGAATGCAGGACTTTAACATACAACAGTGTTGTATAAGTACTTAACATGCAGAGTTGGAAAAGTACTAAGATCTTGTACAACATTTTACTTAAGTACATTTACTTAGTTACTTTACATCACTGCTTTTAACGTAACTCAAATAACGTTAATGTACTTAAGTAAACATTTTAAGTACTTTTGTTTAGTTTATGCCTATTTCTACTTCACAACATGTATTTGTTAGTTGTAGTTACTTTATGCATTTCAATAAATAATAGCAACATAAAGGATTTATTGTTATAGATTAAGATAACAATTCAACAGCAAGCAGATGCGGTACATATCTTAATCAAAGTAAACAACCGTACAATGATAGAGGCTATAAGACTGCACAGCCCATCACTAATACACTGTAGTTTGGTATATATTGATTGTCCTCATTTTTTACATTTAAATGTTGTGTAAATAATTGTCTTTATTCGTTTTTAATGCCAACAAGTTTTAAATACTTTCTTATATTATAGATATATGTTTGACCTACTCTTACAACACATTTCCTTCGATTGTTTACGTTTGCACTATTCTACACAGAGGCAAATTCCTTGTATGTGCAAACGTACTTTGCAATGTGCGAATAAACTTGATTCTGATTCTACTGGATGCAGGCCTTATGTGTAGCGTGTTGTGTTGTTAAATGAAGCTAATGCTAACTGCGCTATTATTTGTATTTAACATTAAACAACGATATATATATAGCAATTAGCTGGATGTACCATTTGAGTAAAACATGTGTTTATTTACTGATGCAATTATGCCGGTAAGTCTGGTGGGGAAGTTGACTGAATATCTCAAATAAAGTGTTAAATCTTGCATGTTGTCGGTTGCTAAAAAGAAGCTAACATGCTAACTAGCAACCAGCGCCATTATCTAAACCGTCCGCGTTGCGTTGCAAAAAAGGCCTAGTTTTCATCGCGTTTGAACACAATTAAGACACCAAAATGGAATACAGACACGGCAACAGTCGTGAGATAACTTCTTAAAACATAATATATTGAGAAGCAATGTTACAAAGAAGCTTGTTATTGATTTTTTTGGAAGTAATTTACCTTCGTGGGTTTTGGCGATCTTCGCCATTTTGGTGGTGGATGGAGTCTGACACCGGAAGTGTGCTCTTCAAGACTTCCGGCTCCTTCGAGCTGATCTCAGATCCGTTTAGGAATGTTTTTATTTATTTAGTATTTAAAGCTTATGAAATATAATAAATCAGCGGATGAATTAAACATATCATACCATACCCTATAAAAAAGTATTGATACCAAACCGTGTGAATAATAATACATAGTTACAACGTCAAATATGTTTTCTTTAAAATGCCTCACAGGTTACATCTTTGTACAGTCTGCAGTCTACAGTCAAAATATGATTAGTTGGATGTAAGCATATATGCTTACATCCAACTAATCATATTTTGCAGAAATTAAGTAAAACATTAAGTTGTAACATTTGCTGGGAGCTGAGAGAATTGCTGGTATATGTATTTTGGTCTTCCCCAGATACAACTTACATACATGCATACATACTAACTTAAAACGTGTGGAGTAAATATAATAAGATAAGAAGTACTTTATTGATCCCAATTTGGGAAATGTTTGTGTTGCAGCCGCATACAAAGACATGGCATTGTACAATACAAATTAAAAGACAATAAATAAACAAGAAAGTAGAAAATATACATGTTGAATTTACAAATGAACAATAACAAGATATAAAGCAAGATATTATATATACAGATGGAATATATCTCACTTTACATTACAACATTAGTTTACAAATCCTTAAACACTTTTGCCGTAATTTTATTCCTATCATTTACACCTTGTTTTAGGGTTTTATCTCTACGTCACATCAAGAGCCCAAATAAAGGGAAAAGAATGGAAGAAAACCAAAATGTAAATACAATCATCCACTGTGCAACTGTATTTATTTCCCAATGAAATTGCACGCTAATGCAATAAAATGCAAACATCTCTAGATTTAGGTCTTTATTATTTAATTTCTTTATGAATTCGTAATGTAGCCCATTATGAGATGTGTCTGTGTGCTAAAGACTTATAATATGGTATGATATCGCCAAAATGAACGCGTATCTAAGAGACTTCGCAAAGGAGGCACTATGCAGTATGTAGATAATACTAAAATAACAAGTGTATCAAGGATGTATAATGTTAATAACCACGCAGAACAAATACATATTAATTCAGCAAAGTAGACGACTATAAAAGTACTCAAGCTCAGACAGCGATGACAGTTTAATTTTGAACGTGTCTGAGAGCTCATATGAGGCTGAAGGATCGGTTTATGTTGTATCTGTTAGAAGTTTAGGAATTAGGTGCGTCAATATGGGCGATCATACGGTCATGTAACCAGTGGTGGACTGGGACTAAAAATCATCCCGGGACTCTCGACCGGCCCACTTCGGTACCGCTAGTAAATTGTCAACGGGGGGAGTGGGGGATGTCGGGGGCGGCGGGTGCTGTAGGCTAAGGCTAAGCCTTCCCAAATATTTGTGTCACTGCATCCTGGTAAAATACAAATATAATGTATAATGTCTGTGTCTTTGACATTAGCGCTGCTAGCCACCTGTGCCCTGTACTACGAAGCCAGTTCAACATACCCTGGATATGTTTGAGTAACAAACAAACTAACAACAACAAACTAACAAACGAGATCTCGCTAAGCGGTCCTACGACGCTGGTTATTAACTCGGTAAATCAAGCCAGGGTTTCTCTCACCAGCTGAGAGCGCGTTCACGTCTAAGACACGAGTGGATCTGACTTTAATTACATTTGACTTGAGTGTTTCGTCAACATAATGTGTTGCTTAAAATAATACTTCTGCATACAGTATGTGACACTGTAAGTGTTGCACGGCCAGATACGGCTGGAGAAGCTGACTCGGATAAGGAAATATATGATATATTATGATATTATATGATCGATGATCTGATTGATGATGTAATATGAATGATAAGTGCGACACGTCGGCGTCTTCTCTGCATACGGCAGTTTAAACTGTATTTCCTTTATCCTGTAATATAACTTGAGAGATTTAAACTCCGCACACTGAGTTGATCTCTTTTCTATAGACGCCGGAGGCGGGCAGCGTCAGGTAAAAAAGTTATTTAGCCTTCCCAAACCTGAGCCTCACGCGCCGCCTATGGGGATGTACTAGTGACTTATCCGACCGGCCCACTTCGGTACCGGCCCATCGGGATTCGTCCGCCACTGCACCCAGCCCACGTAAACTGTCAACGGGGGGAGCCTCGCTGCGGGGAAACGGTGGACCTAGTGTCCCGATCGGAGTGGGAATAATAATAATAATAATAATCCGTGCATTTTATCCATTAATTTCCCCAACATTGTGGTAAAAAAAACACACGTTTAATCCATGTTGGTGTACTACAACTACAAAAAGCATCGGTTTGTTTTCTCATCAGGAAATGCAGACCGGCTCAAACAAACGATTTTTAATCATCATTCTCACGATCATTTAATGTATCATATGTTCGCCGAATTGACATGAAAGCACTAATAAATGTAGTTTAATCCACTTGAGTTTACAACTACAAAAATAATCGATTTTTTTTATATCACATCCTACGGGAGGAAATTCAGCAGCTCTCACTACCGATTTGTAATCCTAATTTAATCATCATCTTCACCACGATCATTTATGTTTATGTTCGCCGAATTGACATGAAAGCACTGACAAATATGAATATACTGTAGTCAACTTCATTAAAACGTTATTAACGTGCCTAAACTCAGTAATTCACCATTTCTACGCATGACAACACACTTTGTCCGTGTTTCGCTCTCTCACCGCACAGTGAAGCGTTCCCGCATTGACGTCACTTCCGGCTTCCCCCAAAACTTCAAAATGACTCGAAGGAATTTCCCCGCGATGTTCGAAATTATTGATATTTATCGGAACGGTATCGCATCTTCTTTTTTAAACTGACGGTTCGAGATGACTAGTAGCCCAATATTTCATTGCAAACAGTTGTTGGGATGCTGTCACAGGCTCTTTAAATGTGTACCTAAATTCAGAACTTGAGTAAATGTAATTAGTTTCTGTCCACCACCTCCAGTGTCCCCCTCCATCACACAGAGGAGTGAATGGGAATAATTGGCACTAAAAAAATAAGAATCATGCATGAGCGCTCACAGACCACAGTGGAACCCCCCCCCCAAACTGCTGCAGCCAGCTTCACGCTTTGACCCAGATTACCCTGACATAACTGGAGGAAGTGTGTGTGTGTGTGTGTGTGTGTGTGTCAGGGGCGGATCTAGAAAAAATATTCACGGGGTGGCAAGAGGGTGGCAGGAGATTTTGAGGGGTGGCATCCCCTGGCAGTAAGTATATGCTGATTTAATCGCAGTCATATCAATCAATGTTAACTTGGAAATCCACAATATTGATATTTTAACTCAATAACTTTAGGTGGCACATCAGTAAATCCTTAAATATAAATATATAAGGTGCAGACATAATTTAATTAATTTTAAATGAACAATTAACTGAATGAGTTTGTTTCACTCTTAGACCAGCAGGGGTACCACATCTATGCAGACTGCTGCAATAAGTACATTAATTAACGGTCTCATCGATGTTTGTCTGAATGAATATGATAATTATTAACAATCATATTATTCCTATCAGCTGTCAATCACTGTTATGATTCACATATTCAGTGTTATTATTTAATAAACTATATTTGCTGGAGGAGTTAATGATGAATGTTCCTCAAATGCTTGCTCACCCTCCTTCAAATTTGAAAGACAAGTAATTACGATGTAGTGGAAATTTCATATTTCACCTTATATGCTAAACCAAATGCTTCTCCTAACATTGTCTAAAAACACCTATATCATTTCCTGAGATGTGCTGTCTTCTTCTTTACAAGGCCACACAGCTGATTGTTCAGACTAGGGTGAGACTCACACAAAGTCTAAACAAGAACGTCCCTGGTTCTGAGAACACTAGCTACAGCTCAAGGACAGGGGTCTAATAACAATGAGACCTTGTGAAGACAGATGTCTGAACCTTCCTCCCTTTCTTTCTGTATATAAGCTTTGCCATTTTATTACCTCTGCGCACACTCTCTCAGATTATTTATACTCTGTGAGACCTGTGTCTCTGTGTTGCATTTTTTATGTTATCTGAAGCTTCAAATAAATTAACTAGAAAGACAACTCTGTTTGTTTCACCATTTATTTGTTTAACCACTCTGACTTGTACTCCCGAGTATTGAGCTTAAGATTTCCACAACAACGATCATATCAAAATTCAAAAGATTCAAAGGAACAGTTCAGCGCTCCACAACTTTACAGTAAACAGTTACAACCTTGACTTTACATCAGAAAGAACAAACATTAAAGAAGTGACTAACTGCATCAGTTATTACCCAGTGGAAAGTCCTTACCTACTGGCCTATTTAAATGAAAGTGGTTACCTTTTGTTTGGCTGGGCAGTGTAGTTTTACACATCGTCTTATTTGATTTTCTCAGGACTTAAAACTGTTTTTTGGGGGGAGACCCCCACAAAGAAAAAAATATATTTATACACGTAAGTTCATCATCTTAACAGTTTGTTATGCTCATCGAGTCATCCGTGAGCAGAGCATCAAGGCATGCCTATAAAAGCCTCTACACACCAAACTGACACCAAAGAACACCAAAGAACACGTCCCGACGGAACGTCAGCTCACGTCTCCTGCGTCTTGGCCATGTTTCGCACTGGAAACACACCGCAAAGACTTCAGCCGATGGCCAGGTTGCACGTACGAACTGCACATGCGTGAGTGGCAATAACTCTCCTTTCGTGACGTTTCGCTCTCTCAAAAGTCTTCATGTGCCAATGAGCAACTCTCATAGGAATGAACGAGGCCCCGCATCCCACGCTGTATCCAGTTTCTTATTATACATCCATGAGACTGTGTGATACACCGAGAGAAGAAGAACAGACTGCGTGATATAAACAAACAACAAATAGTGTTTGCGTAGCTTATGGGGCTTTCACGAACCTGAGTCTCAGATTTGCCTTCTTAATCGTTTGTTTGGGTCCCTCACTTCCGTTTCGCTTCTAATGCACTGATTCTTTGGCCGACGGCCCCCCGATTCAACATGTCGAATCGGCAGCGGAAGGTGTCGGCACGGCCGAAAAGAAACGACGGTGCGCGACGGTGCGACCAATCTGAGTAGGGCGACACGACGCTCATCGACGGCCCGACATCTATCGACGCCGATAATCGGCTCGGTGTGTAAGAGGCTTAACAGCTGAATGTGGCGATTACCATCTTGTTCAGCAAAACGCCTCACTAGTATTAAGATCTAAAGCTTTAGTGCGTTTTGATTCAATGCTGAGTACAGCCAAACTTGAGAGTCTCTTCTCTGTCATTGTAGACCGCAAACACCTCATTCCTGTCTACTTGGGTCCGAATGCTTCTCGTGTTGCGCCGTCCCGTTCAAATGAAAACGCCGCCAATCATATTTCCACGATCGCGCCAGGGCCGGGGGAGGGGTTACAAGACTCGAATCTTGTGCTGCATTCACTTGCACTCGGACATTAGAGACTTTCTCTCATAAATGTGCGATGAGCAGCAACTTTTCTTTCAAAACAAAGCTGCCAACTGGGGTGGCAAGGCCTATTTTTAGGGTTGCACTTGGCACCCCATGCCACCCCGGTAGATCCGCCTCTGACTGCAAAGTATGCTGATACATGGACAGAAAGACTCAAGTTTACAGTACGGTGCATGCTCCTAACATCAGTTTTAATTCAACATTTTTTTATTGCATATTACAAATATGTTTTCAAACCAGGTTTAAAAGTAAATACCACCACCTGCTGTAATGGATACTGTATGGATGCTGCTCTGGTTATGTCACAGACACACAGAGGTGCTGCGGCAGGGGATTCAGGTAAGAGGGTGGGCGGATGCTAACTGTGGTCGTTTGTTGCTAATGCCGTACAACCCACAAATGACGTCAAAGATTAATTTTACGTCACGTATGAACCCGAAACCTACAGTGAACAAAAATATAAATGCAACACTTTTGTTTTTGGTCCCATTTTTCATGAGATGAACTCAAAGATCTAAAACATTTTCTATATACACAAAATAACCATTTCTCTCAAATATTGTTCACAAATCTGAAAAAATCTGTGATAGTGAGCACTTCTCCTTTGCCGAGATAATCCATCCCACCTCACAGGTGTGGCATATCAAGATGCTGATTAGACAGCATGATTATTGCACAGGTGTGCCTTAGGCTGGCCACAATAAAAGGCCACTCTGAAATGTTCAGTTTTATCACACAGCACAATGCCACAGATGTCGCAAGTTTTGAGGGAGCGTGCAATTGGCATGCTGACAGCAGGAATGTCCACCAGAGCTGTTGCCCGTGAATTGAATGTTCATTTCTCTACCATAAGCCGTCTCCAAAGGCTTATGGTAGAGAAACCGGCATCCAACCGGCCTCACAACCGCAGACCACGTGTAACTACACCAGCCCAGGACCTCCACATCCAGCATGTTCACCTCCAAGATCGTCTGAGACCAGCCACTCGGACAGCTGCTCCAACAATCGGTTTGCATAACCAAAGAATTTCTGCACAAACTGTCAGAAACCGTCTCAGGGAAGCTCATCTGCATGCTCGTCGTCCTCATCGGGGTCTCGACCTGACTCCGGTTCGTCGGCGTAACCGACTTGAGTGGGCAAATGCTCACATTCGATGGCGTCTGGCACGTTGGAGAGGTGTTCTCTTCACGGATGAATCCCGCTTTTCACTGTTCAGGGCAGATGGCAGACAGCGTGTGTGGCGTCGTGTGGGGGAGCGGTTTTCTGATGTCAATGTTGTGAATCGAGTGGCCCATGGTGGTGGTGGGGTTATGGTATGGGCAGGCGTATGTTATGCCATTGACATTGCCATTGTTGTGCCATTCATCCACGACCATCACCTCATGTTGCAGCATGATAATGCACGGCCCCATGTTGCAAGGATCTGTACACAATTCCTGGAGGCTGAAAACATCCCAGTTCTTGCATGGCCAGCATACTCACCGGACATGTCACCCATTGAGCCTGTTTGGGATGCTTTGGATCGGCGTATACGACAGCGTGTTCCAGTTCCTGCCAATATCCAGCAACTTGGCACAGCCATTGAAGAGGAGTGGACCAACATTCCACAGGCCACAATCAACAACCTGATCAACTCTATGCGAAGGAGATGTGTTGCACTGCGTGAGGCAAATGGTGGTCACACCAGATACTGACTGGTTTTCGGACCCCCCCCAGACCCCCCCAATAAAGCAAAACTGCACGTTTCAGAGTGGCCTTTTATTGTGGCCAGCCTAAGGCACACCTGTGCAATAATCATGCTGTCTAATCAGCATCTTGATATGCCACACCTGTGAGGTGGGATGGATTATCTCGGCAAAGGAGAAGTGCTCACTATCACAGATTTGTTCAGATTTGTGAACAATATTTGAGAGAAATGGTTATTTTGTGTATGTAGAAAATGTTTTAGATCTTTGAGTTCATCTCATGAAAAATGGGAGCAAAAACAAAAGTGTTGCATTTATATTTTTGTTCAGTGTAACTTGCCCATTTATTTTGCGGCTTCCACATATTTGGATCAGGAGGGAAAGAGAGACAGTCTACCTCTTTTCCTGAAACTTTGTCAGTCTCTTAAAACACAGGGGAGTCATATTATGTATTCAATACATCAAAAAGTGCATTTTGCACAATAGGGGACTTTTAGAGCATGTCACAGTAGAGGAACAAAATATAAATATGAACCTGAAAATGAGCAGAATAGGGCCCTTTTAAAAGTAAAATATTTGTTTCTTTTGTTTACTGTGCGTAATTTATTTTACAAATTACACTCAGCTGTGTGTGGAATTCGGTAAAAGGAGAATGGAAAATAAATTAAAATGATTAAAGAAAAATATATTGTAGGGCCATACCTATACAAAACATGTCTGTGAAGTTTTTTGCTTAAAATACCAAACAGTTGTAGCCATGCCTCATATTGCTCAAACCCCTCTTTTGCAGCCCTGTTAGAGAAACGCGGATTTTGGGTCCTTAGCTTGAAAAAATAAAAGAGGAGGCGGAGCTAATGCCTGATCAGAATTCTACCGGAGATAAAGTTAAATTCTGCTGTGATAAAACGCCATCCTGCTCTAAACCACATCAAGGATTATTTCTGAAACAGTATGGAGCTCAAATACTTTTCCTCTTGCGGGTTTATCACAAGGTGAGTTCCTTTTTTTATTTCCTGCTTTTTAAACACATGTGCTCTGCAGTACAGGTTAGCTCTGAGTGTTAGCAAGGCTAATGTAAACAAAGACCAGATTACGTCCAAAACACGTCAGGCATTGTTTCTAATAGCAACTTTCTGTGGGTCCGCTACCGATTTGACGTCAGATCGGCAGCAAATCTGTATCCGCTCGTTGTACCTCTGTTTTTAAAAGATTTGGGTACGGAGGAAAAGAGAGAGGGTTTTATTTGCTGACGCTGCGTGAGTTCCCCGACGCACCGGGGACACATTTATGTATAAAAGCCATCACAAAGTGCATTTTGCATGATAGGTCCCCTTTAAAGAGGCACAGTTATACTCAAACAATATTATCCAAAGTGTTTTTTTTTGTTATACCTTAAATATCATGGCTATCGTCCATACCAGTGTGTTGAAACACCCATATAAGAACGTTATAATAGTAACAGTGGCGGCTGTTCAGTATAGGGCGCTAGGGCGGCGCCCCCCCCCCCCCTCCTCCTCGGTGGAAAGTGTTTTTTTTTCAAATTAATTTTCTATATATTAAATAAAAATTAACTAATTATCCTCAGAATGTATATGTTTAAATGTACAATAATGTTTATATATTATATCTAATCTATTATTACAGTATGTTTCATTACCCTCTCTCGTCTGGGGCGCCCACTTTCAGGCATCAGAGTGAAGAGGAAAACATTAGTTTCTTTGTGCCTAAAATCTGCTGGGTCATATATTGCACCTCAAACCACAAATAAATTTACTTTACTTTACTAAAGGACCGTAAAACAAAGGATCTAATTCAGAAATCACAGTCTCAGTGTCTTACTGCTGCCTGCCACCCCCCATCGGCAGACCGACCAGGCAGACATCGACCACACTATTGATTTAAATTGAACCATAAAGAGGCCGATCAATGATCTCTAATAACATTATTTAATAGTTTGCCTAACTGACCATCATAACTGGGCTCCTTGTAGATAAAAAAAAGGGCTGGTATTATAAATATTTTGATGTAAAATATGTAAAATCCATTCAAATGACAGCGAGTGTTTTCACCCAAAAGGGGCGTGGTCTTGCATAGAGGGAAAGTACCCAGATCGTTGCTCTCATCTATTTAGATGTAACTACTAGAAGTCATCATCTGGGGTTATTTTTCAAATGTTTCTTCTGGTGGGGCATGTATAAATGTAAAACAATAGTATGGTATGTCTGATAAGGCAAGTGTGAAATAAATTATAGTATAGTATGTCAAACATTTCATGAAAGAAGTAACAAAATACAAGAATCCTGCAAAAAATTAAAAAGGCGTCCAAGAGTTGAATACTTTATTGAGACCTCTAGATTAAATACACACTGTATTTGTTGAGTTAAACTTATTTTTGCACCTTTAAGCACACAGTCATTTCCTCCTACAGTAGTGAGGCATTCACAGAACCATATGAAAAGCCAGACATATATTCTATCTAGAAAACACAAAGTGTCTCACAATCTTAACCCTCAAATGTTTCCAGGATGTCTCAGTGTGTAGAGAGCCAATCCAACGGCTGCATTACATTCCAATTGGCAATAGATCTTTGCAGAGACCCTGGCGAAAAACAAAAAACAATATAATAAGAAATGAAAACCAAATAGGCCTATGGTAAAATACAAATGCCTGAACACAAGCTTTAAAGGGGGGGTAGGTAAGTTTCAGAAACCGGCTCGAGTGCACTAAAATTTGAAAGTACACAGCCGAAAAGAATCCGCCCCTTCCTTCAGACTTCCTTACAGAGCACCTCCTCCAACACACATGAACGCGCACATGACTTAGGTTGGCTATATAGTTCAGGGGAATTGTAAACCATACAAAACCTGTCCAAGAGAAAAAGAGCGACCACGGCGTCAGATTTCAACTCGGTGTGTATGGGGGTTATTCCCTATCTTTATTCAAGAGCGTGGTATTTACATTTGAGAGCATACTTTATTGATTTCCTTCACTCAAACCCTGTCATCGCACCAAAGACAAACCAAAGAGTAACCGCCCTTACGGGACGCTGTAATAAGTAAAACGAACGCACCCGCAAGGACACCTGGCCTCCTATTGGTTGAGGGATTTTGACAGGATTGTTGCACAAAAGTTTTGAGCGCGCAGAGAATAAATCTGAGAGCAGAAAAAATCCGTAATCAGCAATATATCTGAGTGCAAGCGTACAGTTTGAGCAGAAGCAGAGCAAATCTAAGTGCAAGCAGGCACTATTTGAGTGCGAGGACAGGGTTTGAGGGAAATAAATACATAAAGTATGCTCTCAAATTTAAATACCACGCTCTTGAATAAAGATAGGGAATAACCCCCATAGGTGTGTTGCATCAGTTGTCGCCATCGTTGAAAAGCAACTCCGATATTGACTCTGGTTTGAATTCTCCTAGTTTCCACTTTGTTTTTGTTCCTAATTTGCTCCGTTACATTATTTCTTTTGCCACCAGTAGACGATGTTGAACCTAACTCTGCCATGGTGAAAGTGGCCGCCTGTTGCTGGCGAGTCATTGAAGTACTGCTGCAATGCACGCCCAATGACGGCACGCCCAATGAGGGCACGAGATACATTTGTGCGTGCACGAGATGGAAGGCTGACAGACAGGACGGCAATCCAATCCTTTTAGCCGGGCGTACTTTTTACAGTATTACGGCTTCCACAGATGAATTTTTTTTAGGGATTTTTTGTCAAAGCACTTAAGATATTCATTGCTATCGGGATGTTAAGAGTATTCCATGGAATATAACAAAAAGTGTATCTCGAGCCGGTTTCTCAAACTTACCTACCCCCCCTTTAATACAATGTGTTTCTTCAAAAGGTATATTCACAAATAACACTCACCTGTCTTATTGTATACAAATTGCAACCTGAAAACATGGAGAGAAAAGAACAACACTGAAAATGTGGAGCTGCTAAAGGCTCCAGGCTACATTAGCCACTACCAACAAATAAACATTAAAATGACTGATTTAACTCTGCGGCTGAGTTGCTTTGTGGGTAATGTAGGCAAGTGCTGACTGTGAATTTGATGGTGTCACTTGAGTACAAAGCCAAAACTGTGAAATTATCTTTGAAATAAATAGTTTTTGGGATTAAAGAGATCAACTTAATTTGCTTATGCTAAACATGTAGCTAGCAGGGGTTAGCTTCTCTTAGCAGGAAGTCAACCGAGGTGGGAAGTAACTAAGTACATTTACTCAAGTACTGTACTTCAGTACAACTTACTACTGGATACTTTTATTCTACTTGAGTATTTCCATGTTATGCTACTTTGTACTTCTACTCCACTACACATATTTGTAGTTACTGTGCAGATGTGGATGAATGATGTGAAATATAATCAAGTGTTGAATCAGACTTTAGTTCCACCTGGAGTAAATCCACCAGCTACCCTGCAGTCTACAAAGTCATTCAAACTAGCTGCACCTTTACCAGCTTTGAGAACACTTTCATGATCAATCATTATAAAACATATCATATATATTATTCTGAAATGGACCAATCTGCACAACGACTACTTTTAATGTCGCTACTTTAACTATATTTTGATGAGAATACTTTTCTACTTTCACTTGAGGAACATTTTGAATGCAGGACTTTTACTGTAACAGAGTATTCCTACACTCTGGTACTTCTACTTTTACTCAAGTACGATATTTAAGTACTTCTCCCACCTCTGGAAGTCAATACTATCTGCTTAACTGTCTGGCAACCATTGCGAATGTTATCAGGCCATTAAGAAGCCGTCATCAGCTGTTTCCAATGTAAAGCAGATGGGTGACTGTAGCTACGAGGGAGTGCGGTCTTCTTTCAACCAGAAGGTCGTGAGTTCGATCCCAGCCCATGTAGTCAACATGTCGATTAATCCTTGAGCAAGATACTTGCAGTATAGACTGCAGTATCTTTAGGGGTGTGGTCTTGCTCGGTTAATGAATAATTATAATCAAAACATATCATATATATTATTCTGAAATGGACAAATCTGCAGAATGACTAATTTAACTTTTGGTACTTTAACTATATTTTGATGCCAACACCTTTGTACTTTTGCTTGAAGAACATTTTGAATGCAGGACTTTTATGTTTTTTATGTAAATTATGTCTGTGAGGTTGATTTGGTTTAGAAATGTGCATACAAAACATTGTGACATGGACTCGAGTTGGACTTGTTAAAGACTTGTGACCTGAATTGAGGCAGGTCTAAATGAATGAATTACATTTTTGATAATTCAAAATATTTTATGTTTTTTGTGTTTATGAGACTGTATACCTGCAGTATAGAGCGCAGTAGCCTATATTTGGGGGTGTGGTCTTACTCGGGACTTGACCAAAAAGCAAAAAAACTTGCTTGGGTAATCGACTAAATTACTTAGTTGTTGCTTTCCGTAAGCAATAGGAGCTTTTACACCTAGTACTTTGCCGTACTTAGTTCATCAGAACTCTTTAGTTCTGATGAACTAAAGAGCAGATCGCGTTCACACCGGAATAAGTCCCTGGGGGAGGATTAGTCAAATGAAGCCGCTGACGGCACTTCTTCTGTTTTGGGTTTACTGGCAGGCCGCAAACCACTACACACCGTAGCGTATACTGCCACCCGAAGTCCCCGGCCGGAAGTCCCCGGAGTTGGGGACTGGCTTCAGTCGAAGCTGCTGGGACTCCCAGCAGCTTCGACTGAAGCCTTCCGAGTAAATCGCCAGAACACCGACACCTCCGCATCTCCACCGCTCCCATGTTTTCTTTTGTGTTGCCATAAGTTAGTCTATCTGCGTTTCTGCGCTGGGCTAATGCTAATGCTAATAATGCTAATGCGATGATAATAAAATGGCGGCTTCACAAAACTTTTTGGGAGTTTTACGGGGCGTGGTTTGCAATCCGCCCAGCCAATCAGAAATGGGAACCTTTTTCTCCCTTGAAACTACCTGCTCTCTAGCAGGGGGTGCAAAGCATAGATATATGTTGGAAAGGTTCTCATGAACTAAGTTCTAGTTCTGGATTTTTTTGGTGTGAACGCACATTTTCAGAACTATATCGGAACTAAAGTGGGGAAAGTACTGCGGTGTGAAAGCGCCAAACGTCTTTAAAACAACAATGTTCAAAAATATTTTAATGGCATTGAATATGTAACAAGCTTTAAATTATACTTACATTCAGAAAGCTTAACTTTCCCACGAGTGCACCGGGCTTTAGAATAATGATAAAAAAAATTGCCAGATCTGGAACATTCCAAATTATTTTCTTCACCATCATTTATAAATCTGACTCCAACAGATTTTACGTGAGAAAGTTCATCAGTGTCCACAAAACAGTAGGTGGCTGGAAAAAGAAACAACACATTTATTTACACAGCCAAGTTCTCTGAATGTTAAAGTGGACTTGTTTTTACCTTTGCAGGTGGGTGCTTCGGACCACGTGCCATTGCTGTAACATTCCACCATCTCCGGACCCACTCGTTCGTAATAAGCAGCGCATTGGTACCGCAAATACCTTACAGTGTTTTGCACAACGTCACCGTTAGCAACATGGGGGGGAGTTCCACAGGTGTCGACTGAAATAGATTTAATTTTTTTGTTATTTCAGAAATACTTATTTCAAGATGCCATAGCAGAGTAAATCATCTCAAATGTAAAATCTTCTTTGTCATTTTAACTGTTGTTCATTTGTGTCAACCAGTACAATTGTAATTTCAAACGTATTGTATATATGAGGGTTATGTTATACTATAACAGTCCTATTACATTTCTCATACAAATCCAAGCCTACCTCGGGAGACAGGTTTCGTCATAGTAGTGTCCTCCACACCTGCAGAACCACCATGTCCTAGAAGAAGAACAAAAAAAATACATACAATATGTTTACTTTTATGAATCACAAAATATGGTGGTTTTCTTTGAACTAAAGTTCCCTGGTCTCTCACCAAAATGCAGTTTTGGATTATTTATCTGTTATTGAAATTAAACATGTTTTTGTAGTTCTTGGTCTTTTTTACTACTTGAGGGCAGCAGAACAGCACTGGCATATTATCACCTCATAAATTGAATATGGTGGATTTGTTAGAAAAAGTGGCCTATTTACACAGTCAGCTGACACAGAGCAACATGAGCATTCATTTCAACAATTCTTAGCATTCTGAGCATTTTTATTGCGGTAGTTCAATAAGAAATAGATAAATGTGCTAACAGTGAAAATAAAGAACGATTAGCAAGTTGACAAAAATGTGAACAATGCTGATTTACATTTTTCACTACACACGTTCACAGATACTCATCAAGTATGGGGGGAATGAGTCCTAAAACATGGAAATTAGTTAGCATTTTACCACTTGATGGGTTAGATTTTCACGTTTTGTCCTTTGACAGAACATGCATCTGATATTACCCCACTAGCAGTGAATATCCAAAGCTTTTATGTGTCATAAAAATGGCGGTTGATAACAAGAGGCTAAATCATGGATGTATAATAAGAACTGGATACAGCGTGGGAGGCGGGGCCTCATTCATTCCTATGAGAGTTGCTCAATGGCGCATGATGACAAAATGGCCCAACTTTTGAGAGAGCGAAACGTCACAGATTACCCGGCATGCCTGAGAAGTACCCGTATGTGCGCTCATAGAGCATGCGCAACTTTAACCACACCGCCCAAAAGGCTCGTTCACATTAAGCACGTGAATTTGCGTACACGTAACAGCACCGCGCGTTCATGACAGCATGGTACTGGATTTATATTAACGAGGCGGCAGTTAGCAGCTAGCGGCTAGCTAGTCAATTATGCTAAGTTACACATCAATCGTTATGTACTTTTATATTACGCTGACATCAGGATCTAGCGATATCCAAGCAACAGAGCTTCATTTAGCATGATACTTGTGTGGGTTGTACATGAAACCACTTGGTAATATATAAAAATGTATATGTTGAAGCCTGTTATGATCAATTGTGAGTTCAAACTTTATCTAAAAAGTAAAGCTGATGATGGATTACTGTGGTGGAGTTAAAATAACAATAGCCTATTTCTTTTTGAAATGTGATGGAGTAAAAGGATAGTAACTGTGATTATTCATGTTAAGTAGCCCACAAGTAACTAAAACAATTGCAAGTGCAATAAGAAGCTACAGGAACGTTAATCTAAATCGGTAATATTAACTTTATTTAATACAACATTTACGGTACAAGATTTACAGAATACAGCCCATGTAGTATAATATTTTACAAATGATTAATTACAGCAAACATGTGCAATATATCCATTATTACAGCTCCGTGGGCAGTAAGGCAATATGGTCCGTTGTTATTGTGCATCCATGGGTAAAGAGAAACGCATGTAGTGCTGAACACGTAACATGAACGTGCCGGGCGGCGCGGTCCCGTGAGTTAGATGCGCGTTCATAATGCAGAGGAAAATAACTCTCAGAATAACGTTATTAGCGCATTTTTACAACTTGAGGAACGAATGTTTTTAATAAGGGCTATACAAACGTTCATACTGGGTAGTTTATTTAGTTTAAAAAAAATTATCCAACGAGTTACAGACCACTCTTTCCCAATGTAAGTCAATGGGAAAAAGTGTTTCCGGGCCCAGCAACCTAAAGGATGTGTAGTACCGCCGTTTGACCAGCACGAATATTCTCATCAGACTCCGGCGCACTTCCTGGGGGCTTGGGCTAAATGCGACTACTGAACGCCATCCAGCCGGACATTAGCCGCCTTTAGCTTAGCGGTTGTGACACGCAGCTATGCAACAGTGATGTAGCTTGTAGTTTATGAGGTGTGATTTGTGCCAAAACCTGAACTAACTGAGCAGCCAATCGTGTCGATCGTCGCCTACAATGCCGTGAACTATGCCGCGAGAGAAGTAACGTGACACTCTCGTCGCCACCCCTCTCGCCTGAGAAGCTACGTGACGTCTGCGTCTGAAGTTACTTTACTTTGGTAGTTATCACCAAATAACCCAGTAATGTTACAGCTACGTAGCTGCTGTTCAAGCTAGACTCTATTTCAATATAGTGTAATGTTACACCTCTTGTATGCCCTGAACGCCAAAACAACCACAGACAAGAATATATATTTGTAATTATCAAAATGATAACAAAGGCTGAAAAAACAGGAGAAGCCTGTCTTCCCTTGGTCTCCATGAGAAAAACGCCACTGTATCACCAAGTTCATATACTGCTGAGAAAGGCTGTACACAGACCTGAAACAATGTGCTGCAATGTCTGTATTTGTGAAGAATGCCAAGTAAAAGAAGAAAGTAATAACTCGTCTTGATACATCACTTTATTTCATTATTTTCCCCCTTCATTTGAGAAACACTATCCAATGATTTATTATGTTTGTGTTAGACACACACCATTACTGAATTAATTCTAAAACCAAGAATAACCTACATACAAAAATAGGGAGCCCTGGCTCAAAGACGGACAAAACAAGGACAACACACTTGATTATTTTCCAATTACAGTATATTTACAACCATTGCGAATGTAATCAGGCCATTAAGAAGCCGTCATCAGCTGTTTCCAATGTAACGCAGATGGGCGACTGTAGCTACGAGGGAGTGCGGTCTTCTTTCAACCAGAAGGTCGTGAGTTCGATCCCAGCCCATGTAGTCAACATGTCGATTAATCCTTGAGCAAGATACTTGCAGTATAGACTGCAGTATCTTTAGGGGTGTGGTCTTGCTCGGTAAATGAATAATTATAATCAAAACATATCATATATATTATTCTGAAATGGACCAATCTGCAGAATGATTACTTTTGGTACTTTAACTATATTTTGATGCCAACACCTTTGTACTTTTGCTTGAAGAACATTTTGAATGCAGGACTTCTACTTTTACTCAAGTACAAGATTTGAGTACTTCCCCCACCTCTGGAAGTAAATACTATCTGCTTAACTGTCTGGCAACCATTGCGAATGTTATCAGGCCTTTAAGAAGCCGTCATCAGCTGTTTCCAATGTAAGGCTTCAACAGGGGCACACTGCACCCTCACACAGCCAACACTATGAACGTTTTACAGATGTATACATTTGAGCTTCATTAGATTGAGCAAGTTAGCATTTTACCACTTCCGGTTCCTCAACCAAAAAGAAATGGGATCTCTCCATAGGATTTTGGAAAATAGCTGGAAATAAGGTCTGTGGTTGAGACACATTTAAGAGACAGATCACGTTTTGTTCTACGACATTAAATCCATCAGCAGTGACCCCACTGGTGATTTCTGAAGAGTTGACGAGTCTGAAAAACGATGGTTGTTAACAAGTAACACGTAAACACTCCCGCTAAGTTTGTTTTTCCCCGTGTTCTGCTTGAAAGCAAGTCCCTGCCTCCTGCAAACTGTTCAACGCTTCAACTTGTACCATTTAGAGTCTGTAGTTTTGAATATGGATCTTAAGTTGGCGTGACGCTGAAGAAGCGACCCTGCTGTAGTTCCTTTATAGCATAACGTTAGCATTTTGCTTCCGGCGACTAGATTTATGATTCGAAAATGATAAAAGTAGGATAGACATGTGGATATTATCCAGCTGAACAAAACGTGATCCGTCTCTTCAATGTGTCTCAACCACAGACCTTATTTCCAGCTATTTTCCCAAATCCTAGCGTTTTTGTCGAAGGAACCATGAAGGAGTTTACTTCCGGGTTTTAGGACACGTCATTGTGGCACTCTATTGACTGCAGTATCTTTGGGGGTGTGGTCTTACTCGGGACTTGACCAAAAAGCAAAAAAACTGAGAAGTTGCTTGGGTATTCGACTAAATTACTGCACTTTCACTATCCGACGTGTTTATGATGCGCCAGTGGACGTCATAAATGTGCGTCTGCTGCTGTGGGGAAACTATGGAAACTACAGTTTTCTACAGCGGACTACAACATGTATGTTTGATAAGAACGAGGGACTACTGTAAACTCATCTAGAGTCTCCGTGCTCTGATGCTGTTGCTTTATGCTTTATGAACGTGGACAACAGAGAAACATATTCTTCATGACCAAAGTTGGAATTGAAATAAAAAGGGAAAGTGAAACTTATGCTCGTTGTCACCCTCTCCCTCCGGTCCACATTAATACAAATGATCCCAATACGTATGAACTATGAAAAGATCTTAAAATCAATACAAATGTATTTATTATAAACGTTAGTCCTTAACATCTATCTCTGTGTATATCACCATTCAAACATCTTTTAAAAGTTGAACAAACCCCACATAGCTCAGTAAAGACTGTGAGATGTTGACTTTATTTGATCATTTCAGTAAAAACTAACGTTCAAATTTCTCTTTTTGATTATAATACTGATGAACGTTCAAAACAAAGCACTTTGGCAACTTACCACATACGTTTTAAAAAGCTTAATAAGCACCGTAACTTTCATGATATCATTTCTCGGTCATAATCGGTTGTTTCCGTGAACGGCCGACTGTTGAGTGACGGCAAATTCTGCGGCTGCAATGCATTGTGGGGCAGCATTTTCTCCTCTCCTTTCGGTTAGGGAGGTCCAGTGGTTCCTAAGCTAAAGGAGGTTATAAAGGAAGTTTGAAACCTCCTTTCCTTTCATTTGGAGAATTGGAACGGCACTTATCATGGCTGCCACTGAGGGACTTCCGGGTCATTTCACTCCGTTAGGAAGGTTCCTAAGCTAAATGGACTGCAGCCTAAGTCTTTTAAACAATAATGTTCACAAATATGTTAATGGCATTGAATATGTAACAAGCTTTAAATGATACTTACATTCAGAAAGCTTAACTTTCCCACGAGTGCACCGGGCTTCAGAAAAATGGAAAACAGAACTGGAACATTCCAAATTCTCTTCTTCACCATCATTTATAAATCTGACTCCAACAGATTTTACGTGAGAAAGTTCATCAGTGTCCACAAAACAGTAGGTGGCTGGAAAAAGAAACAACACATTTATTTACACAGCCAAGTTCTCTGAATGTTAAAGTGGACTTGTTTTTACCGTTGCAGGTGGGTGCTTCGGACCACGTGCCATTGCTGTAACATTCCACCATCTCCGGACCCACTCGTTCGTAATAAGCAGCGCATTGGTACTGCAAATACCTTCCAGTGTTTTTCACAACGTCACCTTCAGCAACCGGGGGGGGGAGTTCCACAGGTGATGACTGAAATAGATTTAGTTTTTTTGTTATTTCAGAAATACTTATTTCAAGATGCCATAGCAGAGTAAATCATCTCAAATGTAAAACCTTCCTTGTCATTTTAACCGTTGTTCATTTGTGTCAACCAGTACAATTGTAATTTCAAACGTATTGTGTATATGAGGGTTATTATAATATCTAAAAGGAGAAATGAATAAAATGTTGCTTTCAATTTCTTCATCTTTTTTGGAGCTGCTAAGATCCTGAAAGATAAAGCGGCAAGTGTCATAAAAATGGTGGTTGATAACAAGAAGCTAAATGCGACAACTGAACGCCATCCCGCCGAACATTAGCCGCCTTTAGCTTAGCGGTTGTGACACGCAGCTGTCACGGTGTGTGCAGCAAGCAGGACCCAAATGCAGATTAAAGTGAAAAACCTTTATTTCAAGGATAACTAATTAAACATAGACAAAACAGAACACTCACCGGTGAACTCAGTCACAAACGAAAGAAGCACCAACACTGAACACAGGAAGAGACAAGACTAAATACAGGGCGGGGTAATCACGGGACGAGAAACAGCTGGGCAGGGGAGGAGAAACACAAGGACAACAGGTGAACACAATCAGACACTTAGACACACCAGGGAACTAACGACGGGAGGAAAAACACAAGGAAAAGGACCAGACAATAAACAGGGAGGAAACATGACGGCAAACACCCAAACATACCAAACCACAAACAACATAAGAGAATCCTGACAGAACCCCCCCCTCAAGGGACGGATTCTAGACGTCCCTAAAAACCACAAAAGTCCAAAACCTCAAGCAGGGTGGGTGGAGGGGGTCCGGAGGCGGGACACAACACTAGGCGCACCAGGGTGGGTGGAGGGGGTCTGGAGGACGGGCCCTGAAGGGATCTCGGGCGGACGGCCCGGGGGCAAGGCCAAGTCCAGGGTGGAAATCTCGGGCGGACGACCCGGGGGCAAGGCAGAGTCCATGGAGGGGCGAAGACCACAGCGGGCAAACTCAGGGGGCCGGGCTCGAGGGCGAAGACCACGGCTCTCAGGGGGCCGGGCTCGAGGGCGAAGACCACGGCTCTCAGGGGGCCGGGCTCGAGGCCGAAGACCCCGGCTCTCAGGGGGCCGGGCTCGAGGGCGAAGACCGGACAGCTCCGGAGGCCGGGCAGGAAGGCGCTGACGGGACAGCTCCGGAGGCCGGACAGGAACCAGAGCCGGTGGGACAGGCTTCGGCAGGATCCCCCACGGAAGAGGACCAGGAGTTGGCAGGACCCCCGGCGAGACAGGTAACGGCGGGACCTCCACTGGAACAAGACATGGGATTGGCAGGACTCTCAGCGGGTCCTCGAACGGAACAGGACATAGGGCTGGCAGGACCCCCGGCAGAAGAGTCGTCGGCGGGACCCCCAACGGGACAGGACACAGGGTTGGCAGGACCCCCGGCAGAAGAGCAGTCTGCGGGACCTCCAAAGGCTCAGGACATGGGGTTGGCAGGACCCCCGGCAGAAGAGTAGTCTGCGGGACCTCCAACGGCACAGGACATGGGGTTGGCAGGACCCCTGGCAGAAGAGCAGTCTGCGGGACCTCCAACGGCTCAGGACATGGAGTTGGCAGGACCCCCGGCAGAAGAGCAGTCTGCGGGACCTCCCAAGGCTCAGGACATGGTGTTGGCAGGACCCCCGGCAGAAGAGTAGTCTGCGGGACCTCCAACGGCACAGGACATGGGGTTGGCAGGACCCCCGGCAGAAGAGTAGTCGGCGGGGCCTCCAACGGCACAGGACACAGGGTTGGCAGGACCCCCGGCAGAAGAGTAGTCGGCGGGACCTCCAACGGGACAGGACACAGGGTTGGCAGGACCCCCGGCAGGAGAGTAGTCGGCGGGGCCTCCAACGGCACAGGACACTGGGTTGGCAGGACCCCCGGCAGAAGAGTAGTCGGCGGGGCCTCCAACGGCACAGGACACGGGGTTGGCAGGACCCCCGGCAGGAGAGTAGTCGGCGGGGCCTCCAACGGCACAGGACATAGAGTTGGCAGGACCCCCGGCAGGAGAGTAGTCGGCGGGACCTCCAACGGGACAGGACACAGGGTTGGCAGGACCCCCGGCAGGAGAGTAGTCGGCGGGGCCTCCAACGGCACAGGACACTGGGTTGGCAGGACCCCCGGCAGAAGAGTAGTCGGCGGGGCCTCCAACGGCACAGGACACGGGGTTGGCAGGACCCCCGGCAGGAGAGTAGTCGGCGGGGCCTCCAACGGCACAGGACATAGAGTTGGCAGGACCCCCAGCAGGAGAGTAGTCGGCGGGGCCTCCAACGGCACAGGACATAGAGTTGGCAGGACCCCCAGCGGAACCTCCAACGACACTTGGGTAGGGACTTGAGTGGTGACTCGAGAGGGAACTCGAGAGGTGACTCGAGAGGGAACTCGAGAGGTGACTCGAGAGGGAACTCAAGAGGTGACTTGAGAGGGAACTCAATAGGGAACTCGAGAGAGGGCTTGAGAGGAGACTCGAGAGGAGACTTGAGAGGAGACTTGAGAGGGGACTCGATAGGGAACTCGAGAGAGGGCTTGAGAGGGAACTCGAGAGAGGGCTTGAGAGGGAACTCGAGAGGGGACCTGAGAGGGAACTCGAGAGGTGACTTGAGAGGGGACTCGAGAAGAGATTTGAGAGGGGACCTGAGAGGGAACTCGAGAGGAGCCTTGAGAGGGAACTCGAGAGGGAACTCGAGAGGGAACTCGAGAGGAGACTTGAGAGGTGACTCGAGAGGTGACTCGAGAGGGGACTCGAGAGGGGACTCGAGAGGGGACTCGAGAAGAGACTCGAGAGGGGACCTGAGAGGGAACTTGAGAGGGATCTCGAGAGGGAGCTTGAGAGGGAACTCGAGAGGAGACTCGAGAGGGAACTCGAGAGGAGACTCAAGAGGTTACTCGAGAGGAGACTCGAGAGGTTACTCGAGAGGAGACTCGAGAAGTTACTTGAGAGGGGACTCGGGTAGGAACTTGAGAGGAGACTTGAGAGAGGACTTGAGAGGGAACACGGGAGGATACTTGAGAGGGACCTCGAGAGGGGACTCGAGAGGGGACTAGAGAGGGAACTGGAGAGGGGACTGGAGAGGGGACTGGAGAGGGAACTCGAGAGGGAACTCGAGAGGGAACTCGAGAGGGAACTCGAGAGGGAACTCGAGAGGGGACTCGAGAGGGGACTGGAGAGGGGACTCGAGAGGGGACTGGAGAGGGGACTCGAGAGGGAACTAGAGAGGGAACTAGAGAGGGAACTTGAGAGGGGACTTGAGAGGGGACTCGAGAGAGAACTGGAGAGGGAACTGGAGAGGGGACTGGAGAGGGGACTGGAGAGGGGACTGGAGAGGGGACTCGAGAGGGGACTGGAGAGGGAACTGGAGAGGGGACTCGAGAGGGAACTGGAGAGGGGACTCGAGAGGGAACTGGAGAGGGGACTTGTGTCGGTCGGTACGCCGCCAGGACTCGGGGAGCTGGGGTAGGCTGGGGAGCCAGCAGGAGACGAGGTGCTGGAGTCGGAACTGGGGCCGGAACCATGGCTGCTGGGGCCAGCACTGGGGCCGGGACCATGGCTGCTGGGGCCAGAACTGGGTCTGGGACCATGGCTGCTGGGGCCCGGGCTGCTAGTCTGGCCTTGCGACGACTCCTCTTAGCAGCCGCCTGAATACTCCGTGGACCTCCATAAGCCAGCCGAGTTCCAGAATACGACTCCTGGACAGGAGCAGGAACTGGGGCCGGTACTGAGGCTGGAACTGGAGCCGCTGGAACCGGAACAGAGGCCTGGACCATGGCTGCGTGGGCCAGGAAATCGAGCAAGTGAACATAGCTCTGCGGGCCGGTACTGGTGCATGGATCCATGGCTGTGGAAACCGGAACTGAAGCCGGGATCATGGCTGTTGGAGCACGGGCTGGAATCCTGGCCCTGCGTCTCCTAGAGGTTTTTTAGAGACTCTGTGGACCTCCAACAGGACAACTTGTGAAGCGTTGTAGCCACTTAGGCAACGAACTCCTCAACCAAGGCATTTCAGCCACCGCCATTCGTGCCTTTTCGAGGATAGCCTCTTTGTCCCTTCTAGAAGAGGCTCCTTTCCACTCGGCATGACGACATTGTAGAGAAAAGTCTAGATCGAACAGATCCAACTCGAACTCATGAAGATCCGCTGGGTACTCAAGATCGTAAAAATCCGCTGGGTCCATTGTTGGTTGGTGCTTTCTGTCACGGTGTGTGCAGCAAGCAGGACCCAAATGCAGATTAAAGTGAAAAACCTTTATTTCAAGGATAACTAATTAAACATAGACAAAACAGAACACTCACCGGTGAACTCAGTCACAAACGAAAGAAGCACCAACACTGAACACAGGAAGAGACAAGACTAAATACAGGGCGGGGTAATCACGGGACGAGAAACAGCTGGGCAGGGGAGGAGAAACACAAGGACAACAGGTGAACACAATCAGACACTTAGACACACCAGGGAACTAACGACGGGAGGAAAAACACAAGGAAAAGGACCAGACAATAAACAGGGAGGAAACATGACGGCAAACACCCAAACATACCAAACCACAAACAACATAAGAGAATCCTGACAGCAGCTATGCAACAGTGATGTGGCTTGTAGTTCTAGATGTAGTTTGTTTTTTACCGTTAGCTTTTTAATTCTGGTGATTGCATCTAGGCTTCCAAAATCACAAAGTGGTGTTAATATGTGGAGATTATCCTGCTGAACAAAAACGTCATCATCTTATTTTCGGCAATATTCCTAAATCCAATGGAAGAATTGTTTTTGTTGAGGGAGCTCTTGCGATGTTACTTGCTTACAACAATACTTCATAACTGCACCCTTCTATTTGATGCAATGTCAATTTAAAGCAAAAAGTGAATGTATCAGTACTCCACCCTGTCTCCTTTAATGACAGCATATCGCACTGTTTTCACTTACTGCACGTTGGGCCTTCAGTCCAGTTTCCTGAGATGCAAAAGATTGTTTCGGTGTCTGCGTCCTTTGCAGCATATCCATCTTCACACTTATACTGCAGTTCTGAGTTTTCAGCAAACACCTCCTGGTATCCATTACCAATGATGACTGCATGGGGGATTTTAGGGGGATCACCACATGATTTGGTACTCCCTGAAAATGAGGTTATTGTGTAAAGTGGATTTAAGATTTAGACACTGATTTGATTCTGGTAACTGATTTAAAAAAAAACTTAGACAGACTTACTTTCACAGATTGGCACAGAGGACCATGTTCCGTTTATACACTGCGCTGTGGCGTCATGGTCTTTGTGTTCATATCCTTCGTCACATCTTACCCTGATTTTGTCTCTATCCTCATACCAACCATCTGTGCTTACATCGTAGTTTCCATTTGGGATGGTCAGTGGCACACAGGCTTTTTCATCTGAGTTGGAAAATAAATTGATCCAATTTGAAATAAAGTGCAGCACACTACAGCTCCTATGCATTGTCCTTTATTCAGTGGACGTTAGGGCCCCCAAAGACTTTTTCAAGATCAACAATGAAGAAGAAGACATTATACCATCTTGACAGTCTTTTCATTTTTAAAATGCTATTATTTGAGTGAACAATATCTCTAAGGTTTTATTAAACCAAATATTATTGTTAAATGTAACCAGAACTGTGGTTCCGTGGTGCCCTTGAGCAAGGCACCGGACACCCCCCTTCCCCCCTCCCTCCCATTGCTCCCCGGGCGCTGTACAATAGCTGCCCACTGCTCCTAGTACTAGACTCCTGGTACTAGGAAGGGTTAAAAGCAGATTTCACTGTGTGTGCTGTGTGCTCTGCATGTGTGACCATTAAAGAGGGTTTCATCCCTCCAAATATTATATTTATTTCATTGTTTTATATTAAATAAGTTCGGCACAAAATGAACCAGCATCATTCAGAAATGAAATAAAAAGGAATCTTTGCCAACTCTTTAAATGTTATGCTAACATATGTGTGTGCCGCTGGGTTGTGTTGGTGTTTGTATAATTCATATCTGTTTGTTGGTGACATGTAACAAAAAGCTGACTAATGTACAACAAATGTTTCATTAAAAGAAATCTCTCAAGTGAGTGTCATACAGGTACAAAAGCAGGACATTATCCTTTAAATCCCAATCAGAATGAAATGAAAATAAATCTTGCAGTACTGAAAGGTTTTTCCAAAAGGGATAATAAAAAAAAGAAAAGTATAACACTGTACACTGAAAAACACAACGTAGAGTGGCTCATTTAAACAAACCACCAGAAAAACTAAACGTACCTATACATTGGGGATTAGGAGACCAATTGCCATTTTGACACCTGCTGCTCCCCTTCACTGCTGGTTTAAGTCCGTCATGACAGGCATAACTGAGCGTGGCTTCATGATTATAAGCTGATTGTCCAGGGGGAAAAAACCCACCATTCAGACTGGGAGCAGGACAAGGCTGAGCTGCACTTTGTGCTGAAATATAACGACAAACATAACTTTCAGATAATATATATCCAGACAAATTCAGAAGTGTCTAAGCAGAGTTGAATTCCCTTACCATGCAGCACTTGTGGATTCCAAACCAGGAGAAAAACTCCAAGATATCTCACGCACATTTTGTCAGGAATGAAATAATGATGCCAAAAGGGTTTCAGTTAAGATCAGGACCAGTTAATAATTGTTGAGGGCAATCAGCCAAAAAGCAGAAGTTAAGAAATAGTCAACATTCAGCTGAGTTACGGTCATCATGCTGTACACACAAACAGCCTCCGTGGACTTCAGTCGGATCATTCGCATTTTACAAAAACACGTTTTTATCATTATCCTGCTTTGGTTAACACATTTCTTTTTTTTTACCAAATTAAATCCTCCTCCAATATTTATACTAAATATCATTGGAATCATACCCCTTACTTATTTTGTGAAAAATGATTTGAAGTAAGCACTAGTTCTCTGTAATTTCCTGTTCAAGGACACATTTTATGCTGACAAACATTCTGTATTGAGCTTCTTCTGCCTGCCATATGCTCCCAACCTCATGTTTTATTCATTTGTATCTACATCTAAAACTTAGTATTGCAAATTACTATTGTGTTGTCAGTCAAACCAACTTTAAATTGCATTCCACCGACTGTATCTGAGTGTTGAATGAAGCGCTTGTTAAGTAAATAAAAGCAATTTGGCTTTGTATTATGGTCCAAGAGTTTATCAACTATAACTTCATTATCCGAATATTACATAATAATATACATTTTCCATTATCGGCCGGATGGTGTGACTCGACAGATATGTTAGGTTTAGTTATGTTTTTACTCTAGTTTTGTGTTTTGATCTTGTCACTTCCTGTTTTTATTTTGAAAGTAATCTTTCCTGTCATTCCAGATCCCACATTTCCTGCCTTTGTGTGTTTCCTGCCTTGGCCCTGCCCTGATTGTTTTCACCTGTGCCCATCCCCCTCACCTATATATAGCCCTGGTGTTTCTTTGTTCCTTTGTCAGTTCGTTATGTTTCATGTCGTGAGCACCCAGGCCTTTTGACTCCTGATACCTACCTTGAGATTTAGACCTTTTGCCAAGTGAGTTTTTGTGTTGCTGTACAACTTAGTTTTGGCTGTTTAACTACTTTCTATTTTTTGAAAGTACGATTTAGTTTTTGTTATTAAAGAACATTCTATTTTTGGACAACTGTCTCCGAATCCTGCTTTTGGGTCCTGCGTCCTGTGTCTCGGTTCATAACAATACGAACTGACCAAAATATGGACCCAGCGGATTCAGAGACAGTGAAGATAGCTCTGCGAGCTCAAGGAACGAGACTACACCAGCATGAGGAGCAGCTGGGCGCCATCAACCTGGGGGTGAGGGACGTGACCGGACCTCAGGAAAATGTTCAAGCCTCCGTCAATACTCAGGTGAATCACCTTGCCGAACAGCTGCACCGTGTCCTCGCTCACCTGGAAGCTGGTTCATCCCCTCAGCCTCCTGCTGTTGCTCACACACCAATTGCTGCAGCTGACCATGTGCCACTCCATGCTCCATCGCCACGTCTGGCATCTCCAGAGCGATTCTCCAGAGCGATTCTCCGGAGATTCCGGTGACTGTCGCCCTTTCATTGATCATTGTGATCTCCATTATAAATATAACCCTGCTGCATTCCCCACTGATCACTCTAAAGTGGCCTTTTTGTCTGGTCTTTCGGATTCCATTAAAGACCAGTTAATACCTTTGGACCTCCCAGAAGACTTGGATTCTGTCATTGCACTGGCAGTTCGAATAGACAATAGACTGGCCGAAAGACAAAAAGAAAGGTTCAAGAATGTGGCACGTCTGCCTCGACACCAAGGGGACACACCAAGCCATCGTCCCGCCTGGAGACCGCCTGCCGATACTCCTCCTGAGAGAAGAGTGCTCCCTAGTGTCTCAGAGGAGCCCATGCAGTTGGGTCGGGCAAAGTTGACTCCGGAGGAACGTCTTCGGCGCATTCAGGAGGGCAGGTGTTTTTACTGTGGGGAGCAGGGGCACCTCCTGGCCTCTTGTACAGCAAAAGATCGGGCTCATCAGGGACGAGGAGGACCCTGATGAGCCGACTGTCATCTGGATTCCCTCCTCGTACGTTGACACAGGTACAAGTAAAAGTAGACAGACATGTTTTAACTCAGGGGGTTCTCATAGACTCTGGTGCAGATGAAAGTTTAATGGATTGGGGGTTGGCCAAGAAGTGGAACTGTGTGGTAATTCCTTTGAAGCAACCGTTAAAGGCCTCTGCTCTGGATGGTCGGTTATTGTTTACCGTTGCCCATTGAAATAACCGTAAATGCAACACATACTGAACACATGACTTTCCATTTATTTGACTCTGCTCAGCATCCACTTATTCTTGGTTACCCATGGTTAGTCAAGCACAACCCACACATAGACTGGAGATCTGGGAGAGTTAAGGGGTGGGGAGAGGACTGCAAGCATTTCTGTTTGAGAGACAATAAGACTGGTGACAACACTCCCCATGCTAGAAGGATTGAGACCCAAGCTGTTGTTCAGATTGCATGTACAGAAATGACTGAGGCTATCCAAGTACAGGAGCAAGATTTCCCTGACAAGTCCAAGGTGCCCAGTTGCTATTGGGACCTAAAGGAGGTTTTTAGTAAACTATTACTTTACATTGTCTTTACAGGATAATCCCATTTTATAAACACTAAAGCTGAACATTGTATCATCTAATGCAGTGGTTCCCAACCTGGGGGGCGCGCCCCCCTTTTTTTTTTTTACATATAATTGTAACTCAATACATGGTCACTAAAAGCCTTGTCTCTTCATTACAATACAACAAATAATTGATTAATTCATTTGAATACAAATTCAAGTTAGTAGCTATTAAAGGCATAAAAAGACAGAAATGTATTTCTTTCTTTAATAGAAATGATTCTTCTACCCGTAAAGTGTCCAAATCAGGCTTTGCTGGATAAGCGCATTTTTAAAACATAGTCATTGTCCATGCAGGTTTCAGTTGGATGATTTGTCACAGTTGCTCCGATCAGATCGGTCTCCTCCATTTAGATTATTTACGACTTTTGAATCCACATAAACACATCGGCAAAATCCAGCTTACTTTGAGCATGTGTTTTAAACAGTTTAATCCCTTTATTGTCATGATTCTTGTGTTATGTCACGTTTTTTGTTTTGTATGTCTGGTAGTGGGTGTTTTGCTGTTCTCCTTGTCACGTTTTTCCTCCCTGTGTATTGTCTGGTCTTTTCCCCTGTGTTTTCATGTCTGTCGTTAGTTTCCCTGGTGTCTAAATTCCTGATTGTTTTCACCTGTCACCCCTTCTGTGTCTCCTTTGCTCATCCGTGTCAGCCCTGCCCCTGATTGTTCCCACCTGTGTCTTGTTACCCTGTGTTTAAATTCCCCTGTCTCCCAGTGTTCAGTGTCAGTTCGTTTGTCTTTTGCCCTGGAAGGTCTTGTTTCTTGTCATGGTCAGGTCTACGCTTTTTGTCGATTGCCATGGTCAGTGCTTTACTCTCGTCTCTTGCCACAGTCAGGTCTATGCTTTTTTGAGGTCTTGATAAGTTTGATCCTCACTATGTGAGCGTTTTCATTTTTTTTTTTTTTTTTGGGAACCACTGATCTAATGTACGGTATGACTAAATTACCTCCATCTGCTCCTGGTGTGACTGGTTATGATTAAATAATAAATAAAGTTATGATTCTGTCAATAAACCTTCAAGATGTGCACTTTTATACACGTGTTGGTTAGGCAGCTGAAGGCCCATCAACAACACATAGTTCTGTTGGTTAGGCAGTTGGCCCATCAACAACACATAGTTCAGATGCTAATTTGCCAGAAACACTGTAAATATTTATTGGAAAGTTGAGTTTTCTGTTTTGAAAATGTGTTTTGTTGTGACACCATGACAACTGGAAGAAGCTCACTAAAGAACATTACTCATACAATAAATCCATGCACACAAAGGGAGATGTGTTTGATGCTAAATGTTTTTTTGCTTAAACGACAGAGGAAGAAGATGAAGAAGACCCTTTATTTATCCCCACTCAGATTTTTCTAAGTATTTAGGTGCACATGAGCATGCATTTTTGTGTTGTACAAGACGCAGTACAAATACACACAGGTGAACACAAGCGCATGCATTTTGGAGAGGTCCAGAGCGGAGAAGCAGCAAGTCGGTCCTGTGCCAGGGAGCAGTTGGGGGTTCGGTGCCTTGCTCAAGGGCACGTCAGCAGGGCCCAGGAGGTGAACTGGCATCTCTCCAGCTACCAGTCCACTCCGTGTTTTATTTGGTCCAACTGGGACATGGACCGGTGACCCTGCGGTTCCAAGGCCAAGTCCTTACAGACAATTTAAGAAATGATTTTGTTGCAGGGCATACATAACACATCCATTTAATAACTAAATAACAAGCCATGAATAAATAATAAAAACAATTGATTTACAGTAACTTATAGGTGCTGTGAGATGCCCTGTCACAAATCATTTGCTTTCTGCTTCAAAGCTTACAGATTTGCATTTTTTATTGATTTGAATTTCCTTATTCTTTAAAACTAAATACATATTTAAAATGCATTTGTGCACATGGAGATCCAGCAGAAGCCTTCCAGAGTTGAAGATGGACCTAAAAGCAGACTATAAGACCGTGACTTCATGATCACGTGACTAAGAGCTCATCTGGACCATGATTATGCATCTATGTTTGCTTCATATGAATGTTGTTGAGGAATGTTTTGCTTAGGTATTCAACCTTTGACACAGATCAGTGGCGGCGCTAGGGGGTGGCTACTTGGGCTCAAGCCCCGGATGTTTTCTGAAAAGCCCCGGATGTTTCACTTAAAAAAAAATAAAAAAAATTCAATTTTTTTTTTTTTTTTAAAACGTCTCGGGAGTAATGTGCAGTACCGGAGTCCACCAGAGAGGCATCTGCTGCGGGACATTAGCCTGCGTACTGCGTAGCCTGCCCTGAAGTAGAAGTGATCCTTCCTAGTGCCTGACGAGTTTTAAGCTAATAGCCTATACAGTTATGGATATTAGAAAGTTATTGTCATCGAAGCAGGCGCCACAAGCTGCAGCAGCAGCAGCAGCAGCAGCTGACAACAATGTCATCACCAGCAGTGAATAAATGGATGATGTTTCAGGTTTGTGAATCTAATGGTGATATCTGCACTCTGGCTGACTGAGTAAGAAGTGAAAAAGAGTGATGTGACGTTAATGTTATAGCTAGTAAACATGGAGTAACCACACTAAGTATACCCTTATGTTAGTATGTATACAGAACATGACTACAAATTATCCTAAGATGTAACGTTACCCCTTCATACCTCAGTCTACTTTTAAGACACTAAAATAACGTATTCCATTTTTTATTTTGTTTTCGCTCGTGGAATTATACCGGCTCTCGTTTCAGTACACATAACAACGGAACTGACAGGCAACCCTCTGAATCAGACTCCGATTTGCTGTGACTGCATCAGAGTGTCCGATTCAGAAACGTGACTCTTACACATTTTTTACGTCACAAAAAAAGATGGTGGATGAGAATAGATCTATAAAACGATAAGCAATGCGCCAGAATCAAGGTGAGACTATCCGCATCCTTTAAAACTCTACGCACATTCGTTTCACCTTAATAAGTAAACGACTGTTTGAGTGAGTTATGGCATTAGTTTGCTTCATTAAAGGGTGTTAGTGTTCTCCAGTGCCTTTTGTCCGCTTTAAGGTGTTATTAAGGTAGGGTTAATGTTGCTCTCAAAGTGCACCAGATTGATGCTTTCAACTTCAATATTTAAAAAAAAATCTTCCCGGGGGAGCAGGCCCCCGGACCCCCCGAGAGGAGGCGACGACCCCCCTAAATGATTGTTCGGTCCACCCCCCACTTATAAAAAATAGCACTGTACCCCTGCACCCCCCCCCCCCCACCAACAGCTCCTGGGCTAAGCCCCGGATCTCCTACAATCCTAAATCCGCCACTGACACAGATCATCATTTTCTCCTTTTACTGTCTCCTTTCCCATGGCATAGGTCTACAGGCTTGGGTATTGCTGCTATCTCTCTTAAGGAGGAGCAGCTTGGGCGCATTGTTGTTGCCAACTTATGACCGAGCACAAGCTGACATGAGATAGTTTACAGTTCAGGGACATCTAGAAGCCCTTCTTTTTAGGAACGTGGGTTTTCTGGCGCACGTTCTTTTCTATGGACGACAGCTCTAGTTAGATTCAGGGTCCATATTTGTTTAGTCTCGCTGATAAAGAATGTTGCTTATTACACTCCAAACTAGTTAAAACCTGGAACTACAGGAGGGTTCTTCGGAATTGATTTGGCATCTCTACCATGTGGTCAGATCGTGGCCCGTGACATGTCTTGTGAATTCTCCGGCCGAAGCTCCAAATAAACCGTCAGTGTTTGCCTTCAAAGCTCCAGCTCTCCTCGTGTCTCTCTGAGTCCTGACTCCAATTGCTTCAGAAGTTTCCCCCACAAATGTGTCCTTACAAAGGGTCCATCCTTTGACCTGTCTGTGTTTTTGTTATTTCACAACACTGACCTCTGATCACAGTCTTCCGGGTAAATTTCCCCGTTAGTATCAGTTAGACAAATGCAGGAAATGACTTTTTTAATGCAGTATTTTCTGATTTATCAAATCAAATCAAGTTTTATTTATATAGCACATTTATAAACGATTTTTGCTGTACATATAATAAAAATAGTCTACAGTAGAGACACTTTACAGCTAATACAATAGCACAGATTGTTCAGAATATTAGTATGAGAAAAAACGACACCCTCTATCCTTGACCACCCCCGAGCATTGATCACCATCTCGATGGACATGCCAGTCGGGCTGAGGGATGGCACCAGCAACCGGGGCTCGGCCGACGGAGCTCGGATATCCGCCGGAGCGGACACTGGCGCGCAGTCGGACCTTTGGTCTCTGGAGGAGTTCCTGGCCTGCGGTTTCTCGTGGGACGACCTGCGACCCGTCAGCCTCAGCCTGTCGGCCGCCAACCGCTCCCCTATAGCCATCGAGGGAGCGTTCTTCGCTAGGCTCTCGATGACCTGCTGCGGGGGGCGTGTTACATCCTGCCGTTCCATGGTATACGTGAGCAGCTCAGTCCGGGCCATGTACCTCTCCTACGAGTCGTTGCTCAACCTCGGCCTCTTGCCCCGCAGCACTGCCGTTCCCTTGTACGCCAGAGAACAACAACCGGATGAAAGGTTGGCTACTCGGGAGATATGCCTCGTCGACATTCAATACTTGCCCCCATCGGGCACTATCATGCATGGAGGGGCCACCTATCGAGATGCACGTGGACCCCGCAGCTACGCCTAAGGCATGCCACACCGCGGCTACAGTGCCTCTACACTGGCAGCGGAGGGTCCACGATGACCTCCTGCGGGACGAAGCCATTGGGGTCATTGAACGCGTGCCATACGGCGAGCCAGTGGCGTGGTGCCATCGTATGGTAGTCACTCGGAAGCACGACGGTTCCCCCCGCAGGACCGTGGACCTCTCCCCCTCAACAAGTTCTGCCAACGTGAGACCTTCGCCACTGAGTCCCCGTTCCACCTTGCACGCCGCGTCCCGAAGGGCACCTGGAAGACCGTCATGGACGCCTGGAACGGCTACCACAGTGTCCCCCTGCGTGAGTCGGATCGCCACCTCACTACCTTCATCACACCCTTCGGCCGTTGGCGCTACACCAGGGCACCACAGGGTTTCCTGTCATCAGGGGATGACTACAACCGTCGGTTTGACGCCGTCCTCTCGGACTATGAACGCAAGGAACGTTGTGTGGATGACACCATCCACTATGACACCGACCTGGAGCAACACTGGTGGAGGACCATCGACTTCCTGATGCGTGTAGGCCGGTCGGGCATCGTGTTGAACCCGGACAAGCTTCAGTTCGCAGAGAGGTGCGTCGATTTCGATCGGCTTCAGGGTGTCGGAATCTACCATCGAACCGCTCCCGAAATACTTGGACGCCATCCGGGACTTCCCCACCCCAGGCTCCACGACGGACATCAGGAGTTGGTTCGGCCTTGTCAACCAGGTGGCTAACTACACCCAGTTGCGTGACACGATGGCTCCATTTAAGCCGTTCCTCAGCCCACGCTGTGTGTTCCTATGGTCCCCCGTTCTGGAGGAGGCCCTCCAGACGTCCATGCAAGCCATAATGGAGGCCATCCGCGAGGGCGTGGAGATCTATGACATGCAGAAGCGTACCTGCCTCCACCCTGACTGGTCCATGCGTGGCATTGGCTACTTCCTGCTCCAGCAACATTGTCACTGTGCCTCGGGCATACCGGACTGCTGTCCAGGAGGATGGAGGATCACCCTCGCGGGTTCGCGTTTCTTGTCCCCTGCGGAGCAGCGCTATGCGGCCGTCGAGGGAGAGGCCCTAGCCTGGGGTTTGGAACAGACGCGGTACTTCACGCAGGGGTCCGACAACCTCGTCGTGGTCACCGACCATAAGCCATTGGTGAAGATCTTTGGCGACCGTAGGCTGGATGAGATAACAAACTCGCGTCTGTTTAGACTCAAGCAGCGCACCCTCCCATGGCGCTTTGACATTGTGCATCTGCCTGGCAAGAGCAACTATGCCGCTGATGCCACGTCGAGGCATCCTTCCCCCTCGGGACCGTTAATCTATTCCGGCCCATAGCTTTCCGGTCTGGAAGCCAAGACTTTGTTTATTTGAAAACAAACTGTAACGGACCCTGCCGTGTTATCTATGATTACTATACACGCCTTACATTCATAATTTCATCGGAGGGAGGGGGGGGCGGCGCTGTGGAACAGAGTGGCGAGGGAGTCCTGTCTTCTTACCTTTACAAGCTTCAAAAATGTATTTATCGTGTGATTTTGTAAATAAAAGTTTCATATTCTGAAAGCCAAGACTTTGTTTATTTAAAATAAAAATAAAACACCCGAAATAAAAAATAAAAAAAAATAAAAAATAGGAATTTTTTTATTGGCTCACGATAGGCCCCCGATCTGCGTAGGCCCCTGGGCTTCAGCCCAGGTCAGCCCGTGCATTAAGGCGGCCCTGTTTACAGCATAGGTAGTCCAAATGTTAGGAAATGCATGTGTCTGTAATAAAAAGATGAATCTACGAAGATGTCAATTACATTATTTATGGCGCAACACAAAGATATTTCGCTCTGTGCAAACCTTTGACTAATGTCAACAACATGAAACAAGAATATGAACCTGGCTTTATCCAATGTTCACACAAGAGTTCTACATCCTGACACATCCTTCATCTACAGACACTGTCTCAACTGAAAGAGGACCAGAAACACATTACAAATATAATAAAATGTGGAGACTGTGGGATATCTATCTCCCATTCTTTTACTTTTCGGGCATTTTACAGACATGTCGTTGATGTCACTGTTTACCAAACTACAACTTTTTCTGAAAAATGCTTTAAATGATGCAATATATGTTAAATACATGGTTTATACATGTAATTACTGGGGTTCCATTTCTTCTGATTACCTAATTTGGGCGTGCACATTTGCCGCGCGCAAACCTCTTTTGGATTTGGAAAGGTTGGCATGTATGCTGTACTGTGACGGTAACTCAGCGGAGTGTTTACTATTTCTTCACTTCTCTTTGGGGGAATGCCCTAAACAATTATTAACTGGACTGAAAGACTTCACTCTGTTTTGTCTCTGTGATTTCATTGCTGACACCATGTGTGGGAGATATCTTGGATTTGTTCTCCTGGTTTGGATTCCACAAGTGCTGAATGGTAAGAAAATGTAATTCTGCCACTTCGATGCACCCCTAATTCTTTGTCCTTTGATATGTACCTTTGCCTGATGTTTTATTTCAGCACCAAGTGCAGTTCAGTCCTGTGCTGTTCCCATTCTGACTGGAGGTTATTTCGTCCCTGAACACTCAGTTTACCCTAATGAAACAACGCTCACTTACGCCTGTGATAACGGACGTAAACCAGCAGTGGAGGGCTGGTGGGCGACAAGCATATGTCAAAATGACAAATGGTCTCCTACACCACAATGCATAGGTAAGAGTTTGGTTAATATCTTGAGTTTTAGTCAAAGTGGTCCTGAAATTATTTGTCTGCTGGAAAGGAATACATGTATTAATTTAACTCTTATACATACAAGAAGAAGTAGGTGGATGGATTCAATGAAATACAGAATATATCATCAGAATAAAATGTGTTTATGTTGCTGCGTAGTTAGATGCGAGATTTTCCAAGGGGCCGGTGTCCAACTTTAAAAAATAACTAATAATAGTATGCTCACAAAGGTGTGACCACATGTTTTGTATCATACAAGGAGGACATATTACGCACATTTTCAGGTTCATATTTGTATTCTGTGCCTCTACTGTGACCAGGGGCGCCGCCGCCGCCAGGGATTTTGGGCCCCATGAAAAGATATCACATTGGTTACTTAAACATATTTTTCTGCACTGTAACTTTTATCCATGTATTTCTTCTTTTAATGTTTATTTTATTATCTTTTCTTTTTAATGACTGATTTTTAATGCCATTTTCTTAATGTCTTTCATTTTTTGTAAAGCACTTTGAATTGCCTCGTGTTGAAAAGTGCTATATAAATAAACTTGCCTTGCCTTGCCTTAATGTTATAAAATTGTTGGGGCCCCTGTCAGTCACTGGCCCTTAGAATCGTCCTAACTTTCCCCCCCCTTACGGCGCCCCTGACTGTGACATGTCTCCATGCTTTAATGCGGAACCAATCGGGCTCTGGGGGCACAACTGGGGCTAAAAAGAAGAACCGGTTCAGAACCAGAAGAGCACGGAGCTAGAACTGGGGCTAAAAAGAAGAACCGGTTCAGAACCAGAAGAGCACTAGCACGGAGCTAGAACTGGAACTGGTTTGGTTGGAAAGGGGTATTAGTGATGTGTCGCCCCTTAGCCTATCATGTACAATGTGTTGGAGTGCTATCCAATAGAAGGGCAAATGTGACATAGTGATGTCTATATGTTACTGAAGTAATCAAAGAAGTCAAATGGAGGTGTTTCAGGAGGGTGGGGTGTCATTAGTGTGTGGGAGAGAAACTCCCCCTATTTTTATATAGTCTTAAAGTTACAACCGGCCCTTTGAGTGCAACCATAATGCGAATGTGGCCCGCGATGACATTTAGTTTGATGCCCCTGGCCTAGTGGTTAAAGCACGTTATTGCTGAATATGTTATATTTGATGAAAAATATATAAAGAGTACATACAAAATAGGGGGAAAGTAGAAGGTCAATGATAGAAATATAGAATATAAAAAATCAAGAAGATACTGTAAGTGATCTCAATAAACAGTTTAGTGCCGGATGTACGAAGATATTAATATGAAGATGTGCAAAACAGAAAAACTAATTAACCTTTATTTAAGCATTAAAGAATACTTTAGGTTGAGGTCTTCTTTCAAATAAGAAAAAAGCTTTGGAGGTATCTATCAACAGATAAATATTAAGCCTGACAAAGTACTTAACGTCTAATATATTGCTTTCCTGCAATGTTAACTATGTTGAAGCACTTATTCTAACTGATATTATACACATTAATTATACTGTATGTAGATAGAATAAGAAATGTGCAGAATTTGACAGTTTAATTGTGGAGGTACACACATATATGGAGTGTGGACTGCTACTTGGAGAGGTCCCAGTTCACCTCCTGCCCTGCTGTGGTGCCCTTGAGCAAGGCACCGGACACCCCCCTTCCTCCCTCACTCCCATTGCTCCCCGGGCGCTGTACAATAGCTGCCCACTGCTCCTAGTACTAGACTCCTGGTACTAGGATGGGTTAAATGCAGAGGCCACATTTCACTGTGTGTGCTGTGTGCTCTGCATGTGTGACCATTACAGAGGGTTTCATCCCTCCCAATTCGTCTTAGATATTGATAGATGTCTTGTAATGCACTGTTGAGGAACCTGCGACCCAAGTTTTTAATTCATTGCATAACTACACCGTATTGATATGTCAATAAACCTTAGAAAATCTTGAAATCTTGAAAGGGATGTGCAAAATAGCAATTATATACAGTCTTTTATTAACTATTAGTAGAGAATAACGAGTAATTAATATAATTTATAGAGATCTGCAGATACATGTTTAGTCTTCTCAAGCAGCAACTATCCAAATATCTCTCCTGATTGTTGGCACTTGACAATCACCTTCCCTGAATTTTACTCAGGTGTAACTAAAGTCTGCTTTAAGGGTTGTTTATATTTCACATCATTAATCAGAATCTGCAAAGTAACTAAAATAAATGTAGTGGAGTAAAAATACCAGGTTAACCTCTGAATTAGTGGAGTAGAACTACAAAGTAACAATACATTTCATGTTTTACATGCTGCTGTGTATTACTTGGGATCAATAAAGTATATCTTATCTTATCTTAAGATGATCGATGGCGACTGCCATCTTTTCTAAATGTGCCTCTGAACCTTGACAAGTGCATGTTTCAGGCTTATCAATTAACAACAGGAGGGGTCACAGACATAAGGCCAGCTATTAAATAAAGCTCTTCTAACCTGAGCTGTCATGTGGGTATATTAACGCTGCCCATTATGGACACAAGCAATTTTCACCCATTTATTAAATGTATGTTTTAAATTTGATAACACCAATGTGTTTCCTATCCCCTAAACCTCCAGGGATGTACACAGTTTAATACTGGCAACTTCTAATTATGGGAAATACGAAAACGTCTTTTAAAACTACAATTCCCAGTAGAGACGTGCCATAGAGAACATGTTGCCAAACGCAATAGCCAGCATGTGTAGTTCCGTTCGAGTCTGCACTGCCACTCCAACATCCAATCACAGAGCTTGAAGGCTAATCACGGGATTTGTCAAGCAAAGCGGATGTTGTAGTCCCAAACGATAGCTGAGGATTATGGTTAGTGTAGTGTCTTCGGCCATCCTAAACTCCGAAAAAACTATTTGTTTCTCCGAATTGAAGGTTAAAAACACAAAATCATTGTACACAATTTAAACCAATCAATGTTGTGTAATTAACAAGGATAAACTGATGTTTTTAGTTGATGAGTAATGCAGATTACTATGAAAACTTTGAGACCGGAAATACTGTTTTCACCCAAAGCTGTTGCCTGGAAACGCAATTATGTTGATAGATAAGGCTGATAATGACTTTATTTTGAAATTCAGTTCCTGACGGACGGCAAAAAAGCCGGAGATTATAGAATTAAACAAATAAATAAAAACAAGGATAATTGTGTGTTATTGTTGAGTAAATAACAGTGTGTTATTTAGAAAATAATAACAAATTAGAAGGAAACAAATATTTTAAAAGTACATATTTCAGTATTCTGAGCCCCATTTCTTCTCCTCACGGACGGCAAAAAAAGTTCGACATTATAGAATTGAATATAAAAACAATAATCGTGGTTTGATATTGAGTAAGAACATGTTTTTATGAACCACACAGCTTCCGGTCTTCCAAGACCCGATCGGACAAAAAGACGTGGTGCAGGCACGAAACATACTACCAATAGAAATACATTGCTTTTTAAATCGTTCTGTGTGACACGAAAAAAAGGGGGAAATCGCGGTCAACACGAATCAATACATTACATTTCGTGACTATAACACGAAATGCCGTGAGACTGGATTGTGTGAAATGGGCAAAATTGAGCTGTTCGCAACTTTAAACCAGAGATCAGGGGTTCAAATTATTTTTGCTTTTCTAATCAGGAACTACCATATATATTAGAAAAGAACAAAACTAATATTTGAACATTTTCACTTAATGTTTGTTCTTTTTTTCATCAGAGGAAAAAGCCTGTGTGCCACTGACCATCCCAAATGGAAACTACGATGTAAGCACAGATGGTTGGTATAAGGATGGAGACAAAATCAGGGTAAGATGTGACGAAGGATATGAACACAAAGACCGTGACGCCACAGCGCAGTGTATAAACGGAACATGGTCCTTTGTGCCAATCTGTGAAAGTAAGTCTGTCTAAGTTTTTTTTTAAATCAGTTACCAGAATCAAATCAGTGTCTAAATCTTAAATCCACTTTACACAATAACCTCATTTTCAGGGAGTACCAAATCATGTGGTGATCCCCCTAAAATCCCCCATGCAGTCATCATTGGTAATGGATACCAGGAGATGTTTGCTGAAAACTCAGAACTGCAGTATAAGTGTGAAGATGGATATGCTGCAAAGGACGCAGACACCAAAACAATCTTTTGCATCTCAGGAAACTGGACTGAAGGCCCAACGTGCAGTAAGTGAAAACAGTGCGATATGCTGTCATTAAAGGAGACAGGGTGGAGTACTGATACATTCACTTTTTGCTTTAAATTGACATTGCATCAAATCAAATTAAATCAAGTTTTATTTATAGAGCACATTTATAAACGATTTTTGGTCGAGCCAAAGTGCTGTACATATAATAAAAATAGCCTACAGTAGAGACACTTTACAGCAAATACAACAGCACCGATTGTTCAGAATATCAGTATGAGAAAAACGACACCCTCTGTCCTTAGACCCTCTGTCCTTAGACCCTCTGTCCTTAGACCCTCACATCGTACAAGGAAACACTTCCAGAGAAAACACACAGTTTAAAGGGAACATGGGAGAAACCTCAGGGAGAGCAACAGAGGAGGGATCCCTCTCCCAGGACGGACAGACGTGCAATAGATGCCGTGTGTACATCGAAGAGATAATACATTTTACAGCATATAGACCGAATGTTAGGAAATGCATGTGTCTGTAATAAGAAGATGAATCCACGAGGATGTCAGCTCCTGAGGAAGCCATCAGGGAAGCAGCATGACGAGACCCAAGGCAGGACCGCAGAGACAGGTTCAGCCACGACCCGAAGTCCACGACTTAATCCAGAACTCAGGATAGAGGATCCAGATGGAGGGGTGCAGTTAGAGGGGTGCAGTTATGAAGTATTGTTGTAAGCAAGTAACATCGCAAGGGCGCCCTCAACAAGAACAATGGGAATTTTTCCATTGGATTTAGGAATATTGCAGAAAATAAGATGATGACGTTTTTGTTGCTAACAGTGAAAAAAAAACTACATCTAGAACTACTATGAGGTGTGATTTGTGCCAAAGACCGGACAACTAAGCTAACTGAGCGGAGAACTAACGTGTCAACGTGTGCCAACGCCTCCATCAATTTTGATTGGGTTGACGTATAATACTGGCGACGTCACGACGATGTCAGACGTTAGACGTCACGGCGACGTATCATAGGTGCGCTCAAAGTACGCGCTCAAAGTACGCGCTCAAAGTATGCGCTCACGTGGCGGCGGCGTAGCTTAGAAAGTGATATCTTATGCTTTGCGTGTTGATAACGTGCGTGTGGATAAGCGCGTGAATAACGTACGTGTGGATCTCGCCTCCGTCTCGCCTCCGTCAGCATTGTATAGCATTATCCTAGTATTATATTGGTCGAATGATTCCGCTCCTACAGTCGTTTTGTCCGGTATGGGGATTAATAAGAGTTGGGTCTAGCACAGGGGTGTCAAACTCAATTTCATCGCGGGCCACATTAGAATTATGGTTGCACTCAAACGGCCGGTGGTAACTTTACATAGCCGCGGGAAGTCATTTTGCTCAGGGGGTGCTGCCAAAAGTGGGGAGGGGGCCGCTTAAAAGAAAAAGAAAAAAGGCGGTGCATTCTAACGTAACATAAAGTACCGCGACCGCTGTGTGCACCATGTCAACAGAGATATCGTTGGAAAGCTCCGTCTCATGCACAATCTCATCGGATCCAAATATGGTCATTTCCTTTGTATCAGCAACCAATCGTGAAAGCACAAAAGGGTCTTAAACCAAGAAATGAAATCTCATTGGCTAGTGTCAACTTCTGACAACGTGATTCGTTCAGAAGCGTCACGTGGTGTGCTAAAACACTTCCTGGTTAGCTTTCCGCTAGAAATTGAAATCTCAAAATGGCAAAAGAACGGCGAAAAAAACGTTCACAGAGAAGACGACAACAATTGTCACTTGCACGAAGCAAGATTATACAAAAAACAAATGACCCCGAACATGAAATACCTTCATGGAGTGCGTCGATGCGCAAGCTATCATCCAGAGAACAGGAGGGTTTAGCTAGCGCCTCACTGCAATCTTTAAAGGTCGTTTTCTCAAAATGAGTTGTTTCTCCTACTCTGAGTCCGACATTTCAACTTCAGTAGCACGTAGAGACACCAAACCTTCCAGTTATATTCCTATCAATATTATGAAGGCTTTTACAGAAGGGTTTGTTCATATATCATTCATAGCCTGAATTATATAAGATTTTATACCTAGAAACATGGCGAAAATTGATATTTTAGGGCTGTTGACAGTATTTTCTGATTTATGGAGTGATAAAGAGAGATATCCAAAATCCCTTCTGTAAAAGCCTTAGATTCTAATATGACTACAAAATGAAACAAGAATTTTGAACCTGGCTTTATCCAAAGTTCAGATTTCGGTTCCTGAAATGTGTTAAGATATGTGCACATTTAATGAGATAATGGATCATTTGCATATTCAGGAAACTTGTAATACAAGAAACAATTGCCTCATTGTAGGTAATTAACTGGAGAAATTTCCAGCTGATATCTTTAAAGAGCCTGTGACACGAGTTTCCCCCATCATCCAAACCCATCAATTTGAGTAAATATTGTCCCCTTGAAAACCGTTACTGAACTGATTTTGGATATTTGTACTTTGATAACCATTAATCTGCCCTTCAATGTTGACCATTTTCTGGATTCTTCAAGTCCCGCCAAATTATGGGTGACGTCATTGCGGGCACAGCGCTCCAGCTGCACCGTTCAGGATCCCAGCATCTGCATGTAAACGCACGATGGCGCACACAGCAGCAAGCTCAGACAGCGATGACAGTTTAATTTTGAACGTGTCTGAGAGCTCATATGAGGCTGAAGGATCGGTTTATGTTGTATCTGTTAGAAGTTTAGGAATTAGGTGCGTCAATATGGGCGATCATACGGTCATGTAACCAGTGGTGGAATGGGACTAAAAATCATCCCGGGACTCTCGACCGGCCCACTTCGGTACCGCTAGTAAATTGTCAACGGGGGGAGTGGGGGATGTCGGGGGCGGCGGGTGCTGTAGGCTGGGGAAGGCTAAGCCTTCCCAAATATTTGTGTCACTGCATCCTGGTAAAATACAAATATAATGTATAATGTCTGTGTCTTTGACATTAGCGCTGCTAGCCACCTGTGCCCTGTACTACGAAGCCAGTTCAACATACCCTGGATATGTTTGAGTAACAAACAAACTAACAACAACAAACTAACAAACGAGATCTCGCTAAGCGGTCCTACGACGCTGGTTATTAACTCGGTAAATCAAGCCAGGGTTTCTCTCACCAGCTGAGAGCGCGTTCACGTCTAAGACACGAGTGGATCTGACTTTAATTACATTTGACTTGAGTGTTTCGTCAACATAATGTGTTGCTTAAAATAATACTTCTGCATACAGTATGTGACACTGTAAGTGTTGCACGGCCAGATACGGCTGGAGAAGCTGACTCAGATAAGGAAATGATATATTATGATATGATCGATGATCTGATTGATGATGTAATATGAATGATAAGTGCGACACGTCGGCGTCTTCTCTGCGGCAGTTTAAACTGTATTTCCTTTATCCTGTAATATAACTTGAGAGATTTAAACTCCGCACACTGAGTTGATCTCTTTTCTATAGACGCCGGAGGCGGGCAGCGTCAGGTAAAATTTTTTATTTAGCCTTCTCAAACCTGAGCCTCACGCGCCGCCTATGGGGATGTACTAGTGACTTATCCGACCGGCCCACTTCGGTACCGGCCCATCGGGATTCGTCCCGATGCCCAGTCCGCCACTGCACCCAGCCCACGTAAACTGTCAACGGGGGGAGCCTCGCTGCGGGGAAACGGTGGACCTAGTGTCCCGATCGGAGTGGGAATAATAATAATAATCCGTGCATTTTATCCATTAATTTCCCAACATTGTGGTAAAAAAACACACGTTTAATCCATGTTGGTGTTCAACTACAAAAAGCATCGGTTTGTTTTCTCATCAGGAAATGCAGACCGGCTCAAACAAACGATTTTTAATCATCATCCTCACGATCATTTAATGTATCATATGTTCGCCGAATTGACATGAAAGCACTAATAAATGTAGTTTAATCCACTTGAGTTTACAACTACAAAAATAATCGATTTGTTTTTATATCACATCCTACGGGAGGAAATTCAGCAGCTCTCACTACCGATTTGTAATCCTAATTTAATCATCATCTTCACCACGATCATTTATGTTTATGTTCGCCGAATTGACATGAAAGCACTGACAAATATGAATATACTGTAGTCAACTTCATTAAAACGTTATTAACGTGCCAAAACTCAGTAATTCACCATTTCTACGCATGACAACACACTTTGTCCGTGTTTCGCTCTCTCACCGCACAGTGAAGCGTCACTTCCGGCTTCCCCCAAAACTTCAAAATGACTCGAAGGAATTTCCCCGTGATGTTCGAAATTATTGATATTTATCGGAACGGTATCGCATCTTCTTTTTTAAACTGACGGTTCGAGATGACTAGTAGCCCAATATTTCATTGCACAACAGTTGTTGGGATGCTGTCACAGGCTCTTTAAGTTAAAAGAAATTACCCTATTCACCTGGTGTCTCGCTTAACTGTTAGGCTTAATAAACCATTATAGACCTACATCACTTAGCAACAGCTGCACATGCCCACATGCTAACTATGGGTCTTACAAACCCACATAACATTACAAATATTATTATTAGGAAATATTATTTACAATATTAATAAAACTATGAATTTAATTTTAACTGATTGACAAGGCAAAACACTGCACAGCGGCAGCAGCATTAAAGGAAAAATTCAAGCCACCTGACTGATACAAATATATACTATGACTATTATATGCTACTGTAAACAGCTAATTTTATTTTAAGTAAAATCATAACTATTTTATGTAGTTTAATCATTTTTATTGAGGTGGTCACTCAGTTTTTCAAATGTACACCACTCGCCAACAGGGGGTGCTGCAGCACCCCCAGCACCCCTACTTCCCGCGGCTATGTAACTTTAAGACTATATAAATATACATAGATAAATATACATAATAAATATAAAATAATGTATTATTTTACACAATTTCCTCTGCATCGGATTATTATCGGATAGGGTAATAACTTCATAATTAACTGAGCAGGTCTCCCTTGAAAAAGAGATCAATGATCTCAATGGGATTTATCTGTATAAATAAAGGTTTGAAATTAAATGAAACTACGTCTGAAATAATTGCAAGTCTCTTCATTGCGCATGTCACAAAATGAGATGCATTGTGGGACATGTCTGTGGTTTGAACTTGTTTAACTTTTGTCTAGTTTCTGAACAGATATGAGGAGCTGTGTGGGGGGGGGGGCTAGTGGAGTACTTCGTGACCACAGAGTGTGAACGTTGTGATCAGCCGTTTTAGCGCAGTTCTCCAGTGAAGGGGGGGGGGAGTCTCCCTCCGCAGCCGGTTGGCGTAGTTTTGTCACAATCCCGTTGTACAGACCGACGTTAACAGCAGCCCTGTCTGTGCACACGGAGACCGACTCTGTCGTCCGGTGATCTAACCGCCTTCTGGAAAAGCTTCACAAGTACGTCGGTACGCAAATGCGCTTTGTGACACAAGTGACGGTACGCATTTCAGATTGTTGCCGCGCATGCGTACCTGTTATGTGCACCCCGGATTATATGATTATAATTGCATCGTTTCGTCTCTATATATATATTAATTCTGTCAAAATGATCGCGTTAACGGCGGTAATTAATTTTTTGAATTAATTGCGTTAAAATATTTAACGCATTTAACACATGTGCAGAATGGCCCGCCCCATACATCCCACCAGTGGCAGCGCCAGGGTATGGCTGGGGTAGGCTACACCCATACCAAGAAATGGCTTAGCCCCACCGTGAAAAATGATGTTAAAGTAAGGAAAATAAAGTCCGCCAACTCGTGCCGAGAATTGCACAGACAGCAGTTAGTAAGATTGATTTCAGCAGCCACTTGTCTGGAAATACCGAAGACCAGAAACGGTTTTGAAAACTTTTGTCACGTAGTGATCGTCTTCTCAATAGAACATCTTTGATAATGTCTTCTGGCCAATCAGAATCAAGATAACGGCGTGGTGTTGTTGCAGGAAGTCCCGACGGAGAATACTTTTGCTGTAGTACAGGGGTGCACATAACTGGTACGCAGGTTATGTGCGTAATCTGAAATGCGTACCGTCACTTGTGTCACAAAGCGCATTTGCGTACCGACGTACTTGTGAAGCTTTTCCAGAAGGCGGTTAGATCACCGGACGACAGAGTCGGTCTCCGTGTGCACAGACAGGGCTGCTGTTAATGTCAGTCTGTACAATGGAAATGTGCCAAAACTACGCCAACCGGCTCCGGAGGGAGACTCCCCCCCTTCACTGGAGAACTGCGCTAGAACAGCTGATCACAACGTTCACGCTAGGCTTGTTTGAGACAAGCGAGACCTGTGCAGTTGCGATCAACGTCTTGCTAGTGCGTTGCATGATGGTTAGTCATTTTGTCCGACTTGCTCTGGAGGCTCGCCTACATGAGACGTTGAAATCTCGCGGGACAAAGACGCCCGCAGCCTTGAGAGCGAGGCGCGGCGAGGCGGCGCAGTTCCTCTCCACGGGCTGCGGAAGCGAAATGCTTGATGGGAAACGACTCGCTGGTATCTCGAGCTGAGCGCTCATTGGTGGGTTTTACCACGTGCTGCTGATGAAACTCTCCAATTGGCTCAGCAAAAGTTTGTTGTTGTTTTGTGTCAGTTTTACGTCGCCCCCTCCATTCACATTTTTCATCATTGTTCCACAATGTTTATCATCATGAAATGAATATCCATATATTTTATACTATACTTGCACTGCTTACCGTTTTCATACTTTATATATCTTAGCATATTCATACACACTGTTCATACTGCTCACAGGCTGATATCTAGTGTATTCATACACACTGTTCATACTGCTCACAGGCTGATATCTAGTGTATTCATACACACTGTTCATACTGCTCACAGGCTGATATCTAGTGTATTCATACCCCTCACTGTTTATTCATCATTCAATTCATAGATATTTTATTCTGTCTATTGTGTACATTACTTTTCACTTCACTGCTTGTTGCTCCTGGTTAGAAGCTAAACTGCATTTCGTTGTCTCAGTACCTGTAATATGTGCAATAACAATAAAGTTGAATCTAATCTTGAGCAGGAACAAATGTATTTACTTAGTACATATCTGACATTAACGATTAAACACGTGTGCATTCTTTATAAATGCAAACCGAGTCAAGCCGACTCCGGAGGTGGCGGTATGCACCTTAAAATTGTTTTCAATCCGCCAAAAAACCGAGAGAAGGAGAAGAAGACGAAGCCGACTCCGAGCTGTCCGACTTCAGGCGAGCTTTTTGAGACCTCCCCCGGCTGCGATCGGCTATTCTCGTCTACTTTACTACTAGCCGCAACGCGTCTCAAACAAGCCTACTCTGTGGTCACGAAGTACTCCACTGGCCCCCCATTTTTTGTCAAAGGACAAAACGTGAAAATCTAACCCATCAAGTGGTGCTACCACAATAAAAATGCTCAGAATGCTAAGAATTGTTGAAATGAATGCTCATGTTGCTCTGTGTCAGCTGACTGTGTAAATAGGCCACTTTTTCTAACAAATCCACCATATTCAATTTATAAGGTGATAATATGCCAGTGCTGTTCTGCTGCCCTCAAGTAGTAAAAAAGACCAAGAACTACAAAAACATGTTTAATTTCAATAACAGATAAATAATCCAAAACTGCATTTTGGTGAGAGACCAGGGAACTTTAGTTCAAAGAAAACCACCATATTTTGTGATTCATAAAAGTAAACATATTGTATGTATTTATTTTTTCTCCTTCTACTGTGGTTCTGCAGGTGGGGGACACACTACTGTGAGGAAACCTGTCTCCGGAGGTAGGCTTGGATTTGTATGAGAAATGTAATAGGTCTGTTATATCTGTTACATGTTGAATAGAATTATATATATATATATATCTGCTTGTGAAGACAACAAATTACCTTAAAATTGAGAAAGCTAAAATGTTTAGGCTTTACTGGCGACGTCACGACGATGTCAGGCGTTAGACGTCACGGCGACGTATCATAGGTGCGCTCAAAGTACGCGCTCAAAGTACGTGCTCAAAGTACGCGCTCAAAGTACGCGCTCAAAGTACGCGCTCACGTGGTGGCGGCGTAGCTTAGAAAGTGATATCTTATGCTTTGCGTGTTGATAACGTGCGTGTGGATAAGCGCGTGAATAACGTACGTGTGGATCTCGCCTCCGTCAGCATTGTATAGCATTATCCTAGTATTATATTGGTCGAATGATTCCGCTCCTACAGTCGTTTTGTCCGGTATGGGGATTAATAAGAGTTGGGTCTAGCACAGGGGTGTCAAACTCAATTTCATGGCGGGCCACATTAGAATTATGGTTGCACTCAAACGGCCGGTGGTAACTTTAAGACTATATAAATATACATAATAAATATAAAATAATGTATTATTTTACACAATTTCCTCTGCATTGGATTATTATCGGATAGGGTAATAACTTCATAATTAACTACGTCTGAAAGCAGAAGTCTAGGGGAAATAATTGCAAGTCTCTTCATTGCGCATGTCACAAAATGAGATGCATTGTGGGACATGTCTGTGGTTTGAACTTGTTTAACTTTTGTCTAGTTTCTGAACAGATATGAGGAGCTGTGGGGGGGGGGGGCTAGTGGAGTACTTCGTGACCACAGAGTGTGAACGTTGTGATCAGCCGTTTTAGCGCAGTTCTCCAGTGAAGGGGGGGAGTCTCCCTCCGCAGCCGGTTGGCGTAGTTTTGTCACAATCCCGTTGTACAGACCGACGTTAACAGCAGCCCTGTCTGTGCACACGGAGACCGACTCTGTCGTCCGGTGATCTAACCGCCTTCTGGAAAAGCTTCACAAGTACGTCGGTACGCAAATGCGCTTTATGACACAAGTTACGGTAGGCATTTCAGATTGTTGCCGCGCATGCGTACCTGCGTACCAGTTATGTGCACCCCTGATTATATGATTATAATTGCATCGTTTCGTCTCTATATATATATTAATTCTGTCGAAATGATCGCGTTAACGGCGGCAATTAATGTTTTTAATTAATTGCGTTAAAATATTTAACGCATTTAACGCATGTGCAGAATGGCCCGCCCCATACATCCCACCAGTGGCAGCGCCAGGGTATGGCTGGGGTAGGCTACACCCATACCAATAAATGGCTTAGCCCCACCGTGAAAAATGATGTTAAAGTAAGCAAAATAAAGTCCACCAACTCGCGCCGAGAATTGCACAGACAGCAGTTAGTAAGATTGATTTCAGAAGCCACTTGTCTGGAAATACCGAAGACCAGAAACGGTTTTGAAAACTTTTGTCACGTAGTGATCGTCTTCTCAATAGAACATCTTTGATAATGTCTTCTGGCCAATCAGAATCAAGATAATGGCATGGTGTTGTTGCAGGAAGTCCCGACGGAGAATACTTTTGCTGTAGTACAGGGGTGAACATAACTGGTACGCAGGTTATGTGCGTAATCTGAAATGCGTACCGTCACTTGTGTCACAAAGCGCATTTGCGTACCGACGTACTTGTCAAGCTTTTCCAGAAGGCGGTTAGATCACCGGACGACAGAGTCGGTCTCCGTGTGCACAGACAGGGCTGCTGTTAACGTCGGTCTGTACCAGAGTTCCTGTTAGCCGGTAATTACCGGACTACGACCGGTAAAATATGCTGAAGACCGGCAAATCTAAATCTCTCCGGTCAAAGTGTCCGTTCAAAACACACACTTCAGGTTAGAATATCACTCGTAGCTATTTTAATTACCTCTAAAACTACCTAAACTAGTTATAGATATGTTTAGTTTGACTGTCGGGTCACTCATTACTGATCCGCGAGCTGCATGAGACTGACGGGCTGTCAGGAGAGGGAGAGCACTCCGTTTATTATTCCCGTGTTGTTATAAATTACTGTTCACTTTTGAATAATGTAGTTAATCTACTATAATTAGTTTGTTTAATATCGAATCATATCAATTTGTTTTAAAGCACAATAAATAACAAAGAAGACCTTTGACCGGCACTTTTTTCATTTTGTCCGGAAGATTTCAACTTTAACGGACATGTTGACCGGCGAAAAAATATTCTAACGGGAACTCTGGTCTGTACAACGGAATTGTGCCAAAACTACGCCAACCGGCTGCGGAGGGAGACTCTCTCCCCCCCCCCCCCACCCCCCCCCCACCCTTCAATGGAGAACTGCGCTAAAACAGCTGATCACAACGTTCTCACTCTGTGGTCACGAAGTACTCCACTAGCCCCCCCCCCCCGTCGACTTTCCTAAAGTAGGCTACTCCCCCGTTGATAGAAATCAACACGTAATGAATTAAGACCCCACAGTTTGGTGATTGATAGGTGTGTGGGCTGTCTTTCATTTTGACACACAGAATTTTTTTATAATAAACATACATACTGTATGTTAAATGGATATATCCGCCTTCTTTCATTTATCTTTCCATTCCCACAACAATATACATAAAGAAATGACATATTTTGGACATAGTTCGAATGGTGATTAATCATGATTAATAAATTTTTAAGCTGTGATTAATCTGATTAAAAATGTTAATGGTTTGACAGCCCTAATATATATATATATATTTATATATAAGGAACCGCAGTAAAAATCAGGCGTTGCTATAGCAACACGTCATGTTTACGAGCGAGATCAATATCGGTAAATATTTAAACCCATCAGTTGGCACTGATGGGTTTAAATGGCAATTTCTTTGGCATTTTTTTCAATCCGACTTCATATTAACCCTTTTTAACAACAGAGGGTGCTATATAACACACTTTCAGGAAAAGTCACAGACTGGGAGACTTGAATATTTTGTTGAAAAAAAGTTACATACAATCAAGAAAAAGCTGCTGGTAAAATGTACCCGTTGGCGGTTCTAGTGTTAAAACAGAAGCCATAGGGTGATTATATTAAGGGGAAATATGGGTCTATTTCAAGCTAATTTTTTCAGTAATGTGTGTATAACGCAGAAATAATAAATCATTGGATAGTGTTTCTCAAATGAAGGGGGAAATAATGAAATAAAGTAATGTATCAAGACTCAGTGCGAGTTATTACTTTCTTCTTTTACTTGGCATTCTTCACAAATACAGACATTGCAGCACATCGTTTCAGGTCTTTGAACAGCCTTTCTCAGCAGTATATGAAAACTTGGTGATACAGTGGCGTTTTCTCATGGAGACCAAGGGAAGACAGGCTTCTCCTGTTTTTTCATTCTTTGTTATCATTTTGATAATTACAAATATACATTCTTGTCTGTGGTTGTTTTGGCGTTCAAGGCATACAAGAGGTGTAACATTATTTGAATACCAAAACTATATTGAAATAGAGTCTAGCTTGAACAGCAGCTACGTAGCTGTAACATTACTGGGTTATTTGATGATAACTACCAAAGTAAAGTAACTTCAGACGCAGACGTCACGTAGCTTCTCAGACGAGAGGGGTGGCGACGAGAGTGTCACGTTACTTCTCTCGCGGCATAGTTCACGGCATTGTAGACGACGATCGACACGATTGGCTGCTCAGTTAGTTCAGTCTTTGGCACAAATCACACCTCATAAACTACAAGCTACATCACTGTTGCATAGCTGCGTGTCACAACCGCTAAGCTAAAGGCGGCTAATGTCCGGCGGGATGGCGTTCAGACTTCGCATTTAGACTCTTGTTATCAACCACTAATTTTATGACACATAAAAGCTTTGGATATTCACTGCTAGTGGGGTAATATCAGATGCATTTTTTGTCAAAGGACAAAACGTGAAAATCTAACCCATCAAGTGGTAAAATGCTAACTAATTTCCATGTTTTAGGACTCATTCCCCCCATACTTGATGAGTATCTGTGAACGTGTGTAGTGAAAAATGTAAATCAGCATTGTTCACATTTTTGTCCACTTCCTAATAGTTCTTTATTTTCACTGTTAGCACATTTATCTATTTCTTATTGAACTACCGCAATAAAAATGCTCAGAATGCTAAGAATTGTTGAAATGAATGCTCATGTTGCTCTGTGTCAGCTGACTGTGTAAATAGGCCACTTTTTCTAACAAATCCACCATATTCAATTTATAAGGTGATAATATGCCAGTGCTGTTCTGCTGCCCTCAAGTAGTAAAAAAGACCAAGAACTACAAAAACATGTTTAATTTCAATAACAGATAAATAATCCAAAACTGCATTTTGGTGAGAGAACAGGGAACTTTAGTTCAAAGAAAACCACCATATTTTGTGATTCATAAAAGTGAACATATTGTATGTATTTTTTTTTTCTCCTTCTAGGACATGGTGGTTCTGCAGGTGGGGGACACACGACTGTGAGGAAAACTGTCTCTGGAGGTAGGCTTGGATTTGTATGAGAAATGTAATAGGTCTGTTATATCTGTGAAATGTCGAATAGAATTATATATATATATCTGCTTGTGAAGACAACAAATTACCTTAAAATTGAGAAAGCTAAAATGTTTAGGCTTTCTATAATAAATGCTTAAAACCAACATCCTATTGCGAAATGGCCGCTTTATCTTTCAGGATCTTAGCAGCTCCAAAAAAGATTAAGAAATTGAAAGCAACATTTTATTCCTTTCTCCTTTTAGATATTATAATAACCCTCATATACACAATACGTTTGAAATTACAATTGTACTGGTTGACACAAATGAACAACAGTTAAAATTACAAAGAAGGTTTTACATTTGAGATGATTTACTCTGCTACGGCATCTTGAAATAAGTATTTCTGAAATAACCGGTTCTTTTTTTCTATTTCAGTCGACACCTGTGGAACTCCCCCCCCGGTTGCTGAAGGTGACGTTGTGGAAAACACTGGAAGGAGTTTGCGGTACCAATGCGCTGCTTATTACGAACGAGTGGGTCCGGAGATGGTGGAATGTTACAGCGATGGCACGTGGTCCGAAGCACCCACCTGCAAAGGTAAAAACAAGTCCACTCTAACATTCAGAAAACTTGGCTGTGTAAATAAATGTGTTGTTTCTTTTTCCAGCTACCTACTGTTCTGTGGACACTGGTGAACTTTCTCACGTAAAATCTGTTGGAGTCAGATTTATAAATGATGGTGAAGAAGAGAATTTGGAATGTTCCAGATCTGGCTTTTTTTATTATCATTATTCTGCAGCCCGGTGCACTCGTGGGAAAGTTAAGCTTTCTGAATGTAAGTATAATTTAAAGCTTGTTACATATTCAATGCCATTAAAATATTTTTTAACATTGTAAGGTAAACTTCTGTAGCAATGGAGAGTCAGGACTCAGAGAGACACGAGGAGAGTTGGAGCTTTGATGTCAAACACTGGTGGTTTATTACAAATATCGGCCGGAGAATTTCACATCACAAGTCACAGCAGCCAGAGGTTCTGACTGCACGGTTGGGTTGCCACATCAATTCTGGGGAGCCTCTCTCTCGATAGACCTTTTAACTAGCTTACCGAGAGTTAATCAACATATTGGGGGAGATAACGTAAACATTCTGGGAACACTGGAGATAGCCCCAACATCTGGAGACACTGAATCACTTGCCTGACTCTTAGGCTCTGTGACAGAGAGTTGACCGGTCATAAACTGAGAATATCCACATATAAGTGCAGCAGCACATTCCTTAAAGGAGATAACAGAGTCAGGGTTGGTCATAAACGTCAACAGGCGAAAAGGTTAAATATCTTAGGAGTAAAGACAGAATTATTCCCTAACAAACATTGTTGTTTAAAAGACATTTGGCGCTTTCACACCGGAGTACTTTTCCCACTTTAGTTCCGATATAGTTCTGAAAATGTGCGTTCACACCAAAAAAATCCGGAACTAGAACTTAGTTCATGAGAACCTTTCCATCTCCTTTTCAGTCCCTGCTAGAGAGCAGGTTCTTTCATGCAACCTATTTCTGATTGGCTGGGCGGATTGCAAACCACGCCCCGTAAAACTCCCAAAAAGTTTTGTGAAGCCGCCATTTTATTATCATGGCATTAGCATAATTAGCATTAGCCCAGCGCAGAAACGCAGATAGACTAACTTATGGCAACACAAAAGAAAACATGGGAGCGGTGGAGATGAGGAGGTGTCGGCGTTCTGGTGATTTACTCGGAAGGCTTCAGTAGGAGCTGCTGGGAGTCCCAGCAGCTTCTACTGAAGCCATTCCCCAACTCCGGGGACTTCGGCCGGGGACTTCTGGTGTCAGTATACACCGTGAAGTTGTTTGCGGCCTGCCAGTAAACCCAAAGCAGAAGAAGAGGAAGTGACGTCAGCGGCTTCATTTGACTAATCCTCCCTCAGGGACTTATTCCGGTGTGAACGCGTTCGGCTCTTTAGTTCATCATGAACTAAATACGGCAAAGTACTTGGTGTGAAAGCGCCTATTGCTTACGGAAAGCAAGAACTAAGTAATTTAGTCGAATACCCAAGCAAGTTTTTTTGCTTTTTGGTCAAGTCCCGAGTAAGACCACACCCCCAAAGGGTCAGTGTATGTTTTAGTCATTGGATTTTCGTTTTAAACTTGAAAAACCAAAATTCAAATTCAAGGCGTTCTTTATCATGGTCAAAAATGAATTTACTAATCTCAAAGGTGGGGTAGGTAAGTTTGAGAAACCGGCTCGAGCTACACTTTTTGTTATATTCCATGGAATGCTCTTAACATCCCGATAACAATGAATATCTTAAGTGCTTTGACAAAAAATCCTTAAACATATTTCATCTGTGGAAGCCGTAGTACTGTAAAAGCACGACCAATCATTTTAGCCGGCCCGGCTAACATAACTGGATGGCCTACCCATAGATATACAGTGGGGCAAAAAAGTATTTAGTCAGCCACCAATTGTGCAAGTTCTCCCACTTAAAAAGATGAGAGAGGCCTGTAATTTTCATGCTAGGTACACTTCAACTATGAGAGACAAAATGAGAAAAAAAATCCAGAAAATCACATTGTCTGATTTTTAAAGAATTTATTTGGTCAATAACAAAAGTTCATCTCAATACTTTGTTATATACCCTTTGTTGGCAATGACAGAGGTCAAACGTTTTCTGTAAGTCTTCACAAGGTTTTCACACACTGTTGCTGGTATTTTGGCCCATTCCTCCATGCAGATCTCCTCTAGAGCAGTGATGTTTTGGGGCTGTCGCTGGGCAACACGGACTTTCAACACCCTCCAAAGATTTTCTATGGGGTTGAGATCTGGAGACTGGCTAGGCCACTCCAGGACCTTGAAATGCTTCTTACGAAGCCACTCCTTCTTTGCCCGGGCGGTGTGTTTGGGATCATTGTCATGCTGAAAGACCCAGCCACGTTTCATCTTCAATGCCCTTGCTGATGGAAGGAGGTTGTCATTCAAAATCTCACGATACATGGCCCCATTCATTCTTTCCTTTCCACGGATCAGTCGTCCTGGACCCTTTGCAGAAAAACAGCCCCAAAGCATGATGTTTCCACCCCCATGTTTCACAGTAGGTATGGTGTTCTTTGGATGCAACTCAGCATTCTTTCTCCTCCAAACACGTCTAGTTGAGTTTTTACCAACAAGTTCTATTTTGGTTTCATCTGACCATATGACATTCTCCCAATCCTCTTCTGGATCATCTAAATGCTCTCTATCAAACTTCAGACGGGCCTGGATATGGACTGGCTTAAGCAGGGGGACACGTCTGGCACTGCAGGATTTGAGTCCCTGGCGGCGTAGTGTGTTACTGATGGTAGCCTTTGTTATTTTGGTCCCAGCTCTCTGCAGGTCATTGACTAGGTCCCCCCGTGTGGTTCTGGGATTTTTGCTCACCGTTCTTGTGATCATTTTGACCCCACGGGGTGAGATCTTGCGTGGAGCCCCAGATCGAGGGAGATTATCAGTGGTCTTGCATGTCTTCCATTTTCTAATAATTGCTCCCACAGTTGATTTCTTCACACCAAGCTGCTTACCTATTGCAGATTCAGTCTTCCCAGCCTGGTGCAGGTCTACAATTTTGTTTCTGGTGTCCTTTGACAGCTCTTTGGTCTTGGCCATAGTGGAGTTTGGAGTGTGACTGTTTGAGGTTGTGGACAGGTGTCTTTTATACTGATAACGAGTTCAAACAGGTGCCATTAATACAGTTAATGAGTGGAGGACAGAGGAGGCTCTTAAAGAAGAAGTTACAGGTCTGTGAGAGCCAGACATCTTGTTTCTTTGTAGGTGACCAAATACTTATTTTACCGAGGAATTTACCAATTAATTCATTAAAAATCCTACAATGTGATTTCCTGGATTCTTTCCCCCCATTCTGTCTCTCATAGTTGAAGTGTACCTAGGATGAAAATTACAGGCCTCTCTCATCTTTTTAAGTGGGAGAACTTGCACAATTGGTGGCTGACTAAATACTTTTTTGCCCCACTGTATATAAACACTAGATGGCTCAAGGGGGAGTCGCCAGCGTAGCTCACCGGCGGCCATCTTGCCACAGTCAAAAACTACTGCAGCTGTTGTAAAGTGAGTGATCTGCACAAAAATACTCTTAACTCGCTGAAATCTTGACTGATTTACAAACAGTTTGGTTTATTATAAACGTTATTAGCATGGCTATGATATAGGAGACAACAAGACATGTTGAAAAAAAAAGCGAATGATTATAATTATAAGTATGCAGTATCATAACTACATCTTTGATGTTTATAACAAACCAAACCGTTTGAAAATTGGTTGAAAATTGAACAATCTACGGTTATTTCAATAGTGCACCACAGACATAATGTTATGAATGAGCGAGCTGCCTGTGGCAAGATGGCCGCCATGTGGCAACGTCGGTCTCCATTGGCCAGCAGCGCGGGTGAGTCATCTAGTGTTTATATATATATATATCTATGGGTCTACCTGCCTGTCAGCCTTCCATCTGTGCACAAACTTATCTCATGCCCTCATTGGTCATGTGCGCGTTTGTGTGTGTTGGAGGAGGGGCTCTGTAAGGAAGTGGCAGATTTTTTCCGGTTGTGTATTTTCAAATTCTAGTGCACTCGAGGTGGTTTCTCCAAAATTACCTACCCCACCTTTAAAAAACGTGATGATTTTCATTTTCTACTCCTCAAAACAAAACATTAAATCTGTAACAGACTGTTTATAATGTTGATGTTTGATGTGTTTGTTGTTCAGAGTTTGTTTGCATTTTACAGAGTGTCAGTGAACGTGCCACTGTTTTGATGGACGGTTCTTGTGACCTGTAGCTGTGGGTTTGGGTGGGAGAGTGTTGTCTGGTTGGTTGGGGCTGGAAGAGGGAGGTTCCTGGGGAGAGAGACGCGGGAAGCTAGGAGAGAGCTAGCGGGAGACGTGACGGAGAGTGAGAATACGACAGGGTTAGTGGATTGTTTTGGCGCGGTTACGGCCAACAGTAACCTGTGATCTGTACAATAAACTCCCGGATAAAGAACAAACTAAGCCTCCCTGTGTTCCTGTTGCGAGACGATACATTTGGTGTCAGAAGTAAAAGTTCAACTCGGATTAACGGCAGCTAACTAGCGGCGTGCTACGGTGATTGCTGCCATACAGCCTACAGTTTCCATCTCGGTGAGAACATGACGCTGTGGGACTACTCTAAAATTAAACGGGAGGAGGAAGCTGACGAGCGGAAACACTTCGGCGCTGCTGAGGGTCGGTTAACGGACAGCCACAGAGAGCGGGTGAGAGAAATGACCATGAGAATGGCCGGTGAGGCTGGCTTCGACCGCTCCGGCTACTCCCCCGATAGAGACGCCACACGCGGGAAAACAGAGACAAAGAGGGCAGGCACGAGTCAACACACTGAGCAGCACAGAGAAGCCCTCCCCTCATCTATGAAAACCCCCAGGTATGATGGCAAAGCTAACTGGGAAGCATTCCAGGCACAATTTGAATTGCTAGCCAAGGCTGGCAGGTGGTCTGCTGAAGAAAAGGCCCTCCAGCTCGCAATGTGCCTTACTGGGGATGCTTTAACCAGCCTGCTGCTACTTAACCCTGATGATAGGAGTGACTATGATGCTTTGGTGGGAGATTTAAAGAGGCGCTTTGGACTATGCTCTGCAGCTAGCCTGCTCCGCTCTGAGCAGTGTAGCCGCAAGCCTCGGCCTGGGGAGCCGCTGAGGGAGCTCGCCAACGACATTGAGGGGCTGGTTCACCGCACCTATGCTCACATGCCTCCTGTTATCCAGAGTGAGTTAGCCCGGGACTACTTCTTCCAGGGCCTACTACCAGCCGACCTGCGTACACAGTAGGGGTGCAACAACTAATCGACTTAATCGATTAAAATCGATTACCAAATTAGTTGGCAACTAATTCAGTCGTCGATTCGTTGGTGACGTCATCACATGTGTTCTACATCCCGTTAAGCTCCAACGTTATCGCTCTTTTTTATCGGTACAGGAGACATTTAAAACATATGTCATATGTATTATTGCTACATAAACATTATATCGCAGTATTAGTGTCGCCAACTCCGTTTATAATATGCAATATGACTACAAAATGCGTCTATAATGTATTTTCGATCTTCCCAATTCAGACGAGAGATCTCTCCCCCGCCTGCTTGCGAGGGGGCGGGGCAGTTTATACACACACGCTCTGCTACATGCATGCAACACAGACACGGAGGAGATGGCGGAGAGAACGCGTTCTGAGGTGTGGTTAAACTTTAGCCGTCTCGATGTGGACAATGCTCGTTACCAAAAGTGCAATAAGTGTTTAGCATGTGAGGGCGGTAACACGAGCAAATTTGTCTAAACATTTAGCAAAAGTGCTCCACATCCAGACGGAGGAATGCACCGGGTTCGACTGTCTTTCTAGCAGCTCTGTAGCCCCATCCACGAGTAACGTTTCCACGTCAGATGTTCTGTATGCTAGCAGCAGCACACGGAGTTAACTCAGTTATAAAAACATAGGTTAATGATTAGAGGTAACTGAGTTATTTATTTTGTTAAAGTTTCAGCTATTCTGTTTACAGTTCTGTCATCACATTATTTAATATGATTTGTTAAAACATTGTTGTTTCTTTTGATGTGAAATATTATGCATTTAATTAAAATAAAATGCAATGTTAGTTTTGTTCACAATTTGTTTAGTTAGTTTACCTTATTTCTTGTCAAAAGAACCGTTAATACTATCGTTAAAAGGACCGGATCGATAAGCAGTATCGATATAAGTAGTAGTACAGTTAAAACCTTAACGATCCGAATAATCGATTAATCGTTTCATTAATCGATAGATTAATCGATTATCAAATTAGTCGTTTGTTGCAGCCCTAGTACACAGACTTTGCTCGCCCACCCCAATTCTCTACAGGAGGCTTTGGAGCTAGCCACAGAGAGAGATGCTATGTACTGCTTCATGGAGTGCGGATGACCACACGCCGAAGGTGAGCGCCGCATGTGGTATTGAGCTGAATACAGCAGTGCCGGCCTGGGTGGAAAAATTGACACAGTTTGTGCGTGCCACCACGCTGAGAGAGGAGCAGTCTCCGAGACCCCGCCAGAGGATCTGCTGGGGGTGTGGACAGCCTGGCCATCTGGTTCGAGATTGCCCTCGCAGCACAGCTAACCAGGGAAACGGGGGCCGGGTCTGCATAACCGGGACAATGCGGACCCCTGATGTGTCCTGTCCCTCTTCAAATGAGGAAACTGGGGGAGATGCAACGGGCTGGACTCATCGAACCCTCCAACTGCCCCTGGGTGCCCAAAGCTGGACAGCAACTGGGAAGGGCCCTGCAGGGTTCTGGAGAGACTGAGTGAGGTCGTCTACAGGGTCCAACTGCAGCGGAGAGGGAGAATAGTTGCTGTTCACCGGGACAGGTTGGCACCCTATCGGGGTACAGCGACACCACTAGGATCAGGTGGTGAGACACAGGGGGCTAGGGACACTGTTCTTTCTTCTTCCCAACCCCCCTCTCACGACCCGGGGACCTTGCCTGGTTCCCCACAACCTGGACCTTTGTTCCCTTTTTTTCTTTCCTCTGGGCCCCACGGTGGGCCTGTCTCCCACTTCCGCAGACCAGGCCCGGCCGCAGAGAAATCGCAGACCCCCTAACCACCTGAGAGACTTTGTTTATTCCCTCGAGGACGAGGGACTTTGAGGAGGGGGGAAAGTGTAACAGACTGGTTATAATGTTGATGTTTGATGTGTTTGTTGTTCAGAGTTTGTTTGCATTTTACAGAGTGTCAGTGAACGTGCCACTGTTTTGATGGACGGTTCTTGTGACCTGTAGCTGTGGGTTTGGGTGGGAGAGTGTTGTCTGGTTGGTTGGGGCTGGAAGAGGGAGGTTCCTGGGGAGAGAGACGCGGGAAGCTAGGAGAGAGCTAGCGGGAGACGTGACGGAGAGTGAGAATACGACAGGGTTAGTGGATTGTTTTGGCGCGGCTATGGCCAACAGTAACCTGTGATTTGTATAATAAACTCCCGGATAAAGGACAAACTAAGCCTCCCTGTGTTCATTGTTAGGAGATTTAAAGTAACTATAATTACATGCGGTCAACTCAGCCGTCTCTAGGGTGACCAGATGTCCCGCTTTGTGCGGTAACACAGCATTTTCACGACTTTTGGTGCGTCCCGCAAATCGAGACGATGTCCCGCATATTTCATTTTGATTGGCTAAAATGTTTTTCTAAAATCTGATTCATGACATGAATCAGATGCGGAGAAAGGCCGTCCCGGTTCGCTGATGGACGGCACCGCCCTTTATTATTATATGTTTTAAACGGCATCATGTAAGTTGCGCTGACAGGCGACAAAGGTCCACAGTGGACCCCCCCGCGCTGACAGTTCACGAGCGTCCATAGTGTCTCTCCACCCCCCGTTGACAGTTCTCACGTCGACATTGCATTTACATGTCCCCATGGGCGTAATTTCCACTGGGGACAGGGGGGACATGTCCCCCCCACTTTTCAAAATCCCATTTGTGTCCCTGTGAAGCTGACAATTGAGCGGCCCGACCAAGCAAGGATGCAGAGGCAGAAAGTCCAAATACAACCCGGTGTGGGCATTTATTAACTCATGAACACATGACACACAGCCTCAATCCTGCTGAACATGTGCACACCGTCACCAACCACAGGGATCTCCCGCACACTACCAGCATCAAAACAGACAGGGCAACAGGGCCTAAATACACACACTAATCAGCAATTAGACACAGGTGGGGGGGGGAGGAGACAACACAGGGCACCAGGTGCACACAATCAACAGCCACAGACATGGGGGAAGGGGAACACTTTTAACATAAAACCAGCAAACAGAGACAGACAAACTAAAACACATACAGATGCACACACTACCTACATTTAGCTCTGACAAAGCTACACAATCCGTAACGGAGGCCGAGATCTATGGCCCCAGAGATCACCTCCGTTACAGTCCCCCCCCACTTTTTAAATGTGTTTATTATTATTATTATTATTTTAGGCAAGCGGTCATCATCACGGAGGAGCGTCTGTGTGTGTGTGGCACGAGCGAATCTTGTGAGAGAGAGAGATAGAAAGAGAGAGAGAGACTTGTACCTCATTCACACCAACGGTGTTTCAGGGCCGGTTCGGAGCTGGAGCTTGAAAAGCACCGGGTTTTCCTGTTCACACCGCAGCGGAGTAGCCTCTTAGCTCCGGAATCCGGTTCGTTTCAAGCTCCAAAAAATTGTCCGGCTAGAGCAAAAGCACCGCATACGTCACGCTTACGTCGAGGCGGGGGCAGGGGCGGGATCAACTCCTGAACAACAACAAAAAGCCAGCGTTTTATACAGTTTGTACACAACGATGGAGAAACTTAACAAGCAGCAGTGGTCCACTGAAGAGACCAGCTACCTACTGGGAATCTGGTCTTCCGAAGAGGTACAGAGGAAGCTGGAGCACAATCGGCCATTGTTGTTGTTGTCGGTGTGAGCTGTGAGGGGTTTCCGCGCGGTTTGGTTTTATGAAGCAGGCACGCAAACGGTTACGTCATGACGCAATGACGCAGCACCAGTCGGACTCTGGGCGGTGTGAAAAGAGCTGGAGCTAAACCGAAGAACCGGTTCTGAGAGAGACGTGGGTTGTTGTTAACATCTGGTGCTAGCTCGGAGCTAACGGAGATTAGTAGCTGTTTCAACAATAAGGAGAGGGAGAGTCCTCTCCTGTCGGACTGAGAGGGATAACGTCAGCTCAGGGAGGTAAAGGACTCTGAGTGATTAGATTGTAAACTTTAGTCTAAGTTACCTCAGTGGGTCTCAAAACGGTTTGGTCATCTATGTAAACAAATATTTCCATCTATGTAATATTAGTTGTATATAAAATGAGTTAAGAAATCCTTCCAATGTGTAGGTTACTATAGGTCATTACAAAAATAAAAAACACAGTTTGAAAGGGGAGTGATTAGTCAAATATGCATAAATAAAAAGAAAGAATGCAGACTAGGTAAGATAAAGATAGGAGAGAGGAGTTTATCAATGATGTGTTATTGGTTGTGAGCATACTCGAATGCAGGGGTGCCCAACCTTTTTTGAACCGAGAGCTACTTTTAAAGTTGCCAGTCTGCCGAGATCTACCAGTCCAAATAGAGAGGCGTAGCCATTACTGACAGCCTACTACCAGGAGATCATCCCTAGCGTCGCATATATATCTAGAAGCAAGCTTGCAGCATTTTTAATGATAACAAGCCACACACCAAGAAACAATTAAACGATCGCTTCCACATCCTCCATTGTTGTGTGAGTTGTGTCGCATTGAAGATGACGCCACTGCAGTTTTACCCAGCGTCGCTCCGCCCAAAAAGTCCGCCAAAAAGCCGATCGTCCCGCCTACACTGCGTTGCTACCCCAGGTCCTAAACTGTAATGGAAATGCGCCACGGCCTCGGACGGCCAGCGAGGCAGCCCGAGGCCAGAGCGAGGACGCTTAGGGACGCTTAAACGGGGCTACCCCGCTGCAGTGGAAATGTGCCATTAGAGACACAGGGGAGGATGCTGATTGGTCTGTAATTGGACATTATTGCCTTATCCCCAGATTTAAAGATCGGTGTCACCGTGGCCATCTTCCAGGATGATGGAACTTCCCTCGTGCTGATAGATTGATTTACTAGTATAGTCAAATGTATACATCTGTAAAACGTTCATAGTGTTGGCTGTGTGAGGGTGCAGTGTGCCCCTGTTGAAGCCTTACATTGGAAACAGCAGATGACGGCTTCTTAAAGGCCTGATAACATTCGCAATGGTTGACAGACAGTTAAGCAGATAGTATTGACTTCCTGAGGTGGGAGAAGTAGCAGATCTTGTACTTGAGTTAAAGTAGAAGTACCAGAGTGTTACAAGTCCTGCATTCAAAATGTTCTTCAAGCAAAAGTACAAAGGTGTTGGCATCAAAATATAGTTAAAGTAGCGACAGTAAAATCAATCAATCAATCAATCAATGTTTATTTATATAGCCCAATATCACAAATGTTACATTTGTCTCAGTGGACTTCACAGTTTGTACAAAATATCAGTATGACAGTACGACACCCTCTGTCCTTAGACCCTCACATCGTACAAGGAAAAACTTCCGAAGAAAACCCACAGTTTTAATGGGAAAAATGGGAGAAACCTCAGGGAGAGCAACAGAGGAGGGATCCCTCTCCCAGGACGGACAGACGTGCAATAGATGCCGTGTGTAAATTGAAAAGATAATACATTTGCAACATAGGTAGTCCAAATGTTCGGAAATGCATGTGTGTATAATAGGAAGATGAATCCACGAGGATATCCATCCAGGACCTATGATCCATGACCACAGCCACGACTCAAGATCCAGGGCTCGCGATGCAGGACACAGGACCCCAGGATCATCCATGACTCCGGATCCCAGCATATATAGACACCAAAAAGAAAGAAATTTGGGGAAGCTGGGTTAATCGGAACATGAGAGTACACAGGTATAGACAGATGCGGCTTTCACACCAGCGCTTTTCCCTTTCTAGCTCCGAGCGGGAGCTTTTCTGGTTCAGCTCCGGTTTCCCTTTTCTGCTCCCGCTCTGTTCACACTGCCCAGAGCTGCCGCTGCTGCGTCATGACGTCACCGTTTACATCGCTGATTTGCTCCCCAACGGCGTTACGGCGGTCACAACAACAACAACTGCGTTGGGTCGATGATCGTGTTGCTTTTAATCACACAAAGCCAGATTAAATTAAATAACGACTTCTCCAACCTTATGCTTTTCTCCAGAGTGCCGTGGTTCATTGTTTATTAATGTGTTTCTGCGGCATTTACCGACCGCTGCAGTGTTGGCTGCTCTTCCACGGGAGTTTATTCTCCCGTTAGCTCCCGGTTAGCTCACACTGCAGCGGCCGCTCTAAAGTATTCACTGTGCAACTCACACAAGCAGCTGATACATATCCCCAGTTCCCCTGAATGTGTGTCAGTCTGAATTGACGCTGTTTGGCATCACAACGCTGTTATGAAAGTTTCTCTGATATAAAATGGGTGATGTTAGCATAGCAACCGAAGCTAAACTGACTACTTGCTATTGCTATCCTATTGTGGCATAAACCGTTTTCTACAGGCACATTTTACCGGCGTATTTTTATTATGATTCTACTTGTGATAGTCGGACACGACAACCTGTGCAGCCCATGTATTGATTCCATCCGATAGCTGCTATAATACAATACAAAACGTCTGCCTCTCTCCACAATGATCAATAACAGTGAACGGATGGTCAAAGTAAGGTACAAATAAACAGAATCACACGAAGCCTGGTTAGTGTTGCCTGACTTTACAAAGTGTGTTTATAAGCACTACTGCTAGTAGGCAGGCATGACAGTCGACCCATGTTCAGGGGAGGTGGGTTTAGTTTCCTGCACGCCTCGACGTAAGAGAGACGTAAGCGACGCCACCTCTTAGCTCCAAAGCTCTTGCCTTTAGACCGACAATTTTTTTGAGCTGGAAGTGAACCGGATTCCGGAGCTAAGAGCCGGCGCCGTTGCGGTGTGAACAGGAAAGACCGGCGCTTTTCAGGCTCCAGCTCCGAGCCGGAGCTGAAAAAGCGCTGGTGTGAAAGGGGCAAGAGAGAAGGAAGAAGTAAGATGTCTCCCGACAAACTAAGCCTATATCAGCAAAACTAGGGGCTGAATCTAATCAGCCCTAACTATAAGCTTTATCAAAAAGGAAGGTCTTAAGCGCACTCTTAAAAACGGATAGGGTGTCTGCCGCCCGAACACAAACTGGAAGCTGATTCCACAAATGTGGAGCTTGATAAGAAAAGGCTCTGGCTCCCATTGTACTTTTAGAGACTCTAGGAACAACCAACAACCCTGCATTCTTGGAACGCAATGCCCTAGTAGGACAGTAGGGTATAATGAGTTCTTTAAGGTAAGATGGCGCCTGCCCATTAAGGGCTTTGTAGGCGAGAAGAAGAATTTTAAATTCTATCCTGTGTTCTATAGGGAGCCAGTGTAAGGCAGCCAGAACAGGAGTAATGTGGTCCCTTTTCCTAACTCTGGTTAGTACACGAGCTGCAGCATTTTGAATCAGCTGAAGCGACTTGACTGACTTCTTGGTACACCCTGATAATAAAGAGTTACAATAATCCAGCCTTGAAGTAACAAATGCATGGACTAGTTTCTCCGCATCGTTTTGAGGCAAGATATGCCTGATTTTTGCAATGTTACGTAGATGGAAGTATGCGGTCCTTGAAATTGATTTTATGTGGGCGTTAAAGGATAAATCCTGATCAAATATAACACCAAGATTCCTTACAGTCTCACTGGAGGCCAAATTAATGCCATCCATAGTTAGTATATCTTTAGATAATTTGTTTCGTAGATTCTTCGGGCCAAGTACAATAACTTCAGTTTTGGTCGTGTTTAACATCAAAAAGTTTAAGGTCATCCACGTTTTTAAGTCCTTGAGGCAGTCTTGAATTTTATTTAGATGATTAATTTCATCAGGCTTGATTGATAAATATAGTTGAGTATCATCTGCATAACAATGAAAATGTACAGAATGATTCCTTATAATATTGCCTAACGGAAGCATATATAATGTGAACAAAATAGGTCCGAGCACTGAGCCCTGTGGCACTCCATGGCTAACTTTGGTTTGCGTGGAAGATTCATCATTGACACGTACAAACTGAGAACGTTCAGATAGATAGGACCTAAACCAGCCTAAAGCAGTTCCCTGTATGCCAACTAAGTGCTCTAGTCTTTGCAATAAGATATCATGATCGATAGTATCAAATGCAGCACTGAGATCGAGCAAAACAAGAATAGAGACAAGTCCCTTGTCGGAGGCTATTAGATTGTCATTTGTGACTTTAACCAGAGCTGTCTCTGTGCTATGATGTGTTCTAAAGCCAGACTGAAAATCTTCAAATAAATCATTGTTTTTTAAGTAATCACACAGCTGTTTTGCGACTGCTTTCTCAAGAATTTTTGAGAGGAACGGAAGATTAGAAATAGGTCTATAATTGGCTAAAACCTCTGGATCGAGGTTGTGCTTTTTAAGAAGCGGTTTTATCACTGCTACTTTGAATGATTGTGGAACATAGCCTGATAATAGAGACATATTCATAATATTTAATAAAGAAGTGCTAATTAATGGAAAAACTTCCTTCAACAGCTTAGTTGGAATTGGGTCTAACATACACTTTGATGGTTTAGAAGAGAGAATCATTGAATTTAATTGTTCAAGGTTAATGGCTGAAAAGCATTCTAGTTTACTATCTAGTGTAATATTAGAACTTACGTTTCCGGGAGCTGTTGATAACACTATACTGGTCAAAGGCAAGAGGTCATTAATTTTGTTTCTAAGAGTAAAAAATTTATCGTTAAAAAAGCACATAAAATCATTACTACTGAGTGCTATGGGAATAGAAGGCTCAATCGATAAAAGTAGTCATTCTGCAGTTTGGTCCATTTCAGAATAATATATATGATATGTTTTATAATGATTGATCATTAAAGTGTTCTCAAAGCTGGTAAAGGTGCCGCTAGTTTGAATGACTTTGTAGACTGCAGGGTAGCTTGTGAATTTACTCCAGGTGGAACTAAAGTCTGATTTAAGACTTGATTATATTTCACATCATTCATTCAAATCTGCACAGTAACTACAAATATGTGTAGTGCAGCAGAAGTACGAAGTAGCATAAAATGGAAATACTCAAGTAGAGTAAAAGTATCTCAAAGTTGTACTGAAGTACAGTACTTGAGTAAATGTACTTAGTTACTTCCCACCTCGGTTGACTTCCTGCTAAGAGAAGCTAACCCCTGCTAGCTACATGTTTAGCATAAGCAAATGAAGTTGATCTCTCGAATCCCAAAAACAATTTATTTCAAAGATAATTTCACAGTTTTGGCTTTGTACTCAAGTGACACCATCACATTCACAGTCAGCACTTGCCTACATTACCCACAAAGCAACTCAGCCGCAGAGTTAAATCAGTCATTTTAATGTTTATTTGTTGGTAGTGGCTAATGTAGCCTGGAGCCTTTAGCAGCTCCACATTTTCAGTGTTGTTCTTTTCTCTCCATGTTTTCAGGTTGCAATTCGTATACAATAAAATGGGTGAGTGTTATTTCTGAATATACCTTTTGAAGAAACACATTGTATTAAAGCTTGTGTTCATGCATTTGTATTTTAACTTATTTTGTTATCATTTTTTATTATATTGTTTTTTGTTTTTCACCAGGGGTCGTGC
>JAPTMU010000693.1:7500-27094 GCA_028583405.1 Pogonophryne albipinna
AGAGACACTACATACTGATATACACCTGAACACAGCAGGAGAGGACTCTTTAAAGTAGAGACACTACATACTGATATACACCTGAACATCAGCAGAGAGGACTCTTTAAAGTAGAGTCACTACATACTGATATACACCTGAACATCAGCAGAGAGAACTCTTTAAAGTAGAGACACTACATACTGATATACACCTGAACATCAGCAGATGACTCTTTAAAGTAGAGACACTACATACTGATATACACCTGAACATCAGCAGGAGAGGACTCTTTAAAGCAGAGACACTACATACTGATATACACCTGAACATCAGCAGGAGAGGACTCTTTAAAGTAGAGACACTACATACTGATATACACCTGAACACCAGCAGGAGAGGACTCTTTAAAGCAGAGACACTACATACTGATATACACCTGAACATCAGCAGGAGAGGACTCTTTAAAGTAGAGACACTACATACTGATATACACCTGAACACCAGCAGGAGAGGACTCTTTAAAGCAGAGACACTACATACTGATATACACCTGAACATCAGCAGGAGAGGACTCTTTAAAGTAGAGACACTACATACTGATATACACCTGAACAGCAGCAGGAGAGGACTCTTTAAAGCAGAGACTCTACAGACTGATATACACCTGAACATCAGCAGGAGAGGACTCTTTAAAGTAGAGACACTACATACTGATATACACCTGAACATCAGCAGGAGGACTCTTAAAGTAGAGACACTACATACTGATATACACCTGAACATCAGCAGGAGAGACTCTTTAAAGTAGAGACACTACATACTGATATACACCTGAACATCAGCAGGAGAGGACTCTTTAAAGTAGAGACACTACATACTGATATACACCTGAACACCAGCAGGAGAGGACTCTTTAAAGCAGAGACATACATACTGATATACACCTGAACATCAGCAGGAGAGGACTCTTTAAAGTAGAGACACTACATACTGTATTACACCTGAACATCAGCAGGAGAGGACTCTTTAAAGTAGAGACACTACATACTGATATACACCTGACATCAGCAGGAGAGGACTCTTTAAAGTAGAGACACTACATACTGATATACACCTGAACATCAGCAGGAGAGGACTCTTTAAAGTAGAGACACTACATACTGATATACACCTGAACATCAGCAGGAGAGGACTCTATAAAGTAGAGACACTACATACTGATATACACCTGAACATCAGCAGGAGAGGACTCTTTAAAGCAGAGACACTACATACTGATATACACCTGAACATCAGCAGGAGAGGACTCTTTAAAGTAGAGACACTACATACTGATATACACCTGAACAGCAGCAGGAGAGGACTCTTTAAAGTAGAGACACTACATACTGATATACACCTGAACACAGCAGGAGAGGACTCTTTAAAGTAGAGACACTACATACTGATATACACCTGAACACCAGCAGGAGAGGACTCTTTAAGCAGAGACACTACATACTGATATACACCTGAACATCAGCAGGAGAGGACTCTTTAAAGTAGAGACACTACATACTGATATACACCTGAACAGCAGCAGGAGAGGACTCTTTAAAGCAGAGACTCTACAGACTGATATACACCTGAACATCAGCAGGAGAGGACTCTTAAAGTAGAGACACTACATACTGATATACACCTGAACATCAGCAGGAGAGGACTCTTTAAAGTAGAGACACTACATACTGATATACACCTGAACACCAGCAGCAGAGGACTCTTTAAAGCAAGACACTACATACTGATATACACCTGAACATCAGCAGGAGAGGACTCTTTAAAGTAGAGACACTACATACTGATATACACCTGAACATCATCAGGAGAGGACTCTATAAAGTAGAGACACTACATACTGATATACACCTGAACATCAGCAGGAGAGGACTCTTTAAAGTAGAGACACTACATACTGATATACACCTGAACATCAGCAGGAGAGGACTCTTTAAAGTAGAGACACTGATATACACCTGAACATCAGCAGGAGAGGACTCTTTAAAGTAGAGACACTACATACTGATATACACCTGAACATCAGCAGGAGAGGACTCTTTAAAGTAGAGACACTACATACTGATATACACTGAACATCAGCAGGAGAGACTCTTTAAAGTAGAGACACTACATACTGATATACACCTGAACATCAGCAGGAGAGGACTCTTTAAAGTAGAGACACTACATACTGATATACACCTGAACATCAGCAGGAGAGAACTCTTTAAAGTAGACACTACATACTGATATACACCTGAACATCAGCAGGAGAGGACTCTTTAAAGTAGAGACACTACATACTGATATACACCTGAACATCAGCAGGAGAGGACTCTTTAAAGTAGAGACACTACATACTGATATACACCTGAACATCAGCAGGAGAGGACTCTTTAAAGTAGAGTCACTACATACTGATATACACCTGAACATCAGCAGGAGAGAACTCTTTAAAGTAGAGACACTACATACTGATATACACCTGAACATCAGCAGGAGATGACTCTTTAAAGTAGAGACACTACATACTGATATACACCTGAACATCAGCAGGAGAGGACTCTTTAAAGCGAGACACTACATACTGATATACACCTGAACATCAGCAGGAGAGGACTCTTTAAAGTAGAGACACTACATACTGATATACACCTGAACACCAGCAGGAGAGGACTCTTTAAAGCAGAGACACTACATACTGATATACACCTGAACATCAGCAGGAGAGGACTCTTTAAAGTAGAGACACTACATACTGATATACACCTGAACACAGCAGGAGAGGACTCTTTAAAGCAAGACACTACATACTGATATACACCTGAACATCAGCAGGAGAGGACTCTTTAAAGTAGAGACACTACATACTGATATACACCTGAACAGCAGCAGGAGAGGACTCTTTAAAGCAGAGACTCTACAGACTGATATACACCTGAACATCAGCAGGAGAGGACTCTTTAAAGTAGAGACACTACATACTGATATACACCTGAACATCAGCAGGAGAGGACTCTTTAAAGTAGAGACACTACATACTGATATACACCTGAACACCAGCAGGAGAGGACTCTTTAAAGCAGACACATACTGATATACACTGAACATCAGCAGGAGAGGACTCTTTAAAGTAGAGACACTACATACTGATACAGCTGAACATCAGCAGGAGAGGACTCTATAAGTAGAGACACTACATACTGATATACACCTGAACATCAGCAGGAGAGGACTCTTTAAAGCAGAGACACTACATACTGATATCACCTGAACATCAGCAGGAGAGGACTCTTTAAAGTAGAGACACTACATACTGATATACACCTGAACAGCAGCAGGAGAGGATCTTTAAAGTAGAGACTCTACATACTGATATACACCTGAACGCAGCAGGAGAGGACTCTTTAAAGTAGAGACACTACATACTGATATACACCTGAACACAGCAGGAGAGGACTCTTTAAAGCAGAGACACTACATACTGATATACACCTGAACATCAGCAGGAGAGGACTCTTTAAAGTAGAGACACTACATACTGATATACACCTGAACAGCAGCAGGAGAGGACTCTTTAAAGCAGAGACTCTACAGACTGATATACACCTGAACATCAGCAGGAGAGGACTCTTTAAAGTAGAGTCACTACATACTGATATACACCTGAATCAGCAGGAGAGGACTCTTTAAAGTAGAGACACTACATACTGATATACACCTGAACACCAGCAGGAGAGGACTCTTTAAAGCAGAGACACTACATACTGATATACACCTGAACATCAGCAGGAGAGGACTCTTTAAGTAGAGACACTACATACTGATATACACCTGAACATCATCAGGAGAGGACTCTATAAAGTAGAGACAACTACATACTGATATACACCTGAACATCAGCAGGAGAGGACTCTTTAAAGTAGAGACACTGATATACACCTGAACATCAGCAGGAGAGGACTCTTTAAAGTAGAGACACTACATACTGATATACACCTGAACATCAGCAGGAGAGGACTCTTTAAAGTAGAGACACTACATACTGATACACCTGAACATCAGCAGGAGAGGACTCTTTAAAGTAGAGACACTACATACTGATATACACCTGAACATCAGCAGGAGAGGACTCTTTAAAGTAGAGACACTACATACTGATATACACCTGAACATCAGCAGGAGAGGACTCTTTAAAGTAGAGACACTACATACTGATATACACCTGAACATCAGCAGGAGAGGACTCTTTAAAGTAGAGACCTACATACTGATATCACCTGAACATCAGGAGAGGACTCTTTAAAGTAGAGACACTACAGACTGATATACACCTGAACATCAGCAGGAGAGGACTCTTTAAAGTAGAGACACTACATACTGATATACACCTGAACATCAGCAGGAGAGGACTCTTTAAAGTAGAGACACTACATACTGATATACACCTGAACATCAGCAGGAGAGGACTCTTTAAAGCAGAGACACTACATACTGATATACACCTGAACATCAGCAGGAGACTCTTTAAAGTAGAGACACTACATACTGATATACACCTGAACATCAGCAGGAGAGGACTCTTTAAAGTAGAGACACTACATACTGATATACACCTGAACATCAGCAGGAGAGGACTCTTTAAAGTAGAGACACTAGATACTGATATACACCTGAACATCAGCAGGAGGGGACTCTTTAAAGTAGAGACACTACATACTGATATACACCTGAACATCAGCAGGAGAGGACTCTTTAAAGTAGAGACACTACATACTGATATACACCTGAACTCAGCAGGAGAGGACTCTTTAAAGTAGAGACACTACATACTGATATACACCTGAACATCAGCAGGAGAGGACTCTTTAAAGTATAGTCACTACATACTGATATACACCTGAACATCAGCAGGAGAGGACTCTTTAAAGCAGAGACACTACATACTGATATACACCTGAACATCAGCAGGAGAGGACTCTTTAAAGTAGAGACACTACATACTGATATACACCTGAACACAGCAGGAGAGGACTCTTTAAAGCAGAGACACTACATACTGATATACACCTGAACATCAGCAGGAGAGGACTCTTTAAAGTAGAGACACTACATACTGATATACACCTGAACACCAGCAGGAGAGGACTCTTTAAAGCAGAGACACTACATACTGATATACACCTGAACATCAGCAGAGAGGACTCTTTAAAGTAGAGACACTACATACTGATATCACCTGAACACCAGCAGGAGAGGACTCTTTAAAGCAGAGACACTACATACTGATATACACCTGAACATCAGCAGGAGAGGACTCTTTAAAGTAGAGACACTACATACTGATATACACCTGAACATCAGCAGGAGAGGACTCTTTAAAGCAGAGACACTACATACTGATATACACCTGAACATCAGCAGGAGAGGACTCTTTAAAGTAGAGACACTACATACTGATATACACCTGAACATCAGCAGGAGAGGACTCTTTAAAGTAGAGACACTACATACTGATATACACCTGAACATCAGCAGGAGAGGACTCTTTAAAGTAGAGAACACTAGATACTGATATACACCTGAACATCAGCAGGAGGGACTCTTTAAAGTAGAGACACTACATACTGATATACACCTGAACATCAGCAGGAGAGGACTCTTTAAAGTAGAGACACTACATACTGATATACACCTGAACATCAGCAGGAGAGGACTCTTTAAAGTAGAGACACTACACACTGACATACAGCTGAACATCAGCAGGAGAGGACTCTTTAAAGTAGAGACACTACACACTGACATACAGGCTGAACATCAGCAGGAGAGGACTCTTTAAAGTAGAGACACTACAGACTGATATACACCTGAACATCAGCAGGAGAGGACTCTTTAAAGTAGAGACACTACATACTGATAATCACCTGAACATCAGCAGGAGAGGACTCTTTAAAGTAGAGACACTACATACTGATATACACCTGAACATCAGCAGGAGAGAACTCTTTAAAGTAGAGACTCTACAGACTGATATACACCTGAACATCAGCAGGAGAGGACTCTTTAAAGTAGAGACACTACAGACTGATATACACCTGAACATCAGCAGGAGAGGACTCTTTAAAGTAGAGACACTACACACTGACATACAGCTGAACATCAGCAGGAGAGGACTCTTTAAAGTAGAGACACTACAGACTGATATACACCTGAACATCAGCAGGAGAGGACTCTTTAAAGTAGAGACACTACATACTGATATACACCTGAACATCAGCAGGAGAGGACTCTTTAAAGTAGAGACACTACATACTGATATACACCTGAACATCAGCAGGAGAGGACTCTTTAAAGTAGAGACTACATACTGATATACACCTGAACATCAGCAGGAGAGGACTCTTTAAAGTAGAGACACTACATACTGATATACACCTGAACATCAGCAGGAGAGGACTCTTTAAAGTAGAGACACTACATACTGATATACACCTGAACATCAGCAGGAGAGGACTCTTTAAAGTAGAGACACTACATACTGATATACACCTGAACATCAGCAGGAGAGGACTCTATAAAGTAGAGACACTACACTGATATACACCTGAACATCAGCAGGAGAGGACTCTTTAAAGTAGAGACACTACATACTGATATACACCTGAACATCAGCAGGAGAGGACTCTTTAAAGTAGAGACACTACATACTGATATACACCTGAACATCAGCAGGAGAGGACTCTTTAAAGTAGAGACACTACATACTGATATACACCTGAACATCAGCAGGAGAGGACTCTTTAAAGTAGAGTCACTACATACTGATATACACCTGAACATCAGCAGGAGATGACTCTTTAAAGTAGAGACAGTACATACTGATATACACCTGAACATCAGCAGGAGAGGACTCTTTAAAGTAGAGACATACATACTGATATACACCTGAACATCAGCAGGAGATGACTCTTTAAAGTAGAGACAGTACATACTGATATACACCTGAACATCAGCAGGAGAGGACTCTTTAAAGTAGAGTCACTACATACTGATATACACCTGAACATCAGCAGGAGAGGACTCTTTAAAGCAGAGACACTACATACTGATTACACCTGAACATCAGCAGGAGAGGACTCTTTAGGAAGACACTACATACTGATATACACCTGAACATCAGCAGGAGAGGACTCTTTAAAGTAGAGACACTACATACTGATATACACCTGAACATCAGCAGGAGATGACTCTTTAAAGTAGAGACAGTACATACTGATATACACCTGAACATCAGCAGGAGAGGACTCTTTAAAGTAGAGACACTACATACTGATATACACCTGAACATCAGCAGGAGATGACTCTTTAAAGTAGAGACAGTACATACTGATATACACCTGAACATCAGCAGGAGAGGACTCTTTAAAGTAGAGTCACTACATACTGATATACACCTGAACATCAGCAGGAGAGGACTCTTTAAAGTAGAGACACTACATACTGATATACACCTGAACATCAGCAGGAGAGGACTCTTTAAAGCAGAGACACTACATACTGATATACACCTGAACATCAGCAGGAGAGGACTCTTTAAAGTAGAGACACTACATACTGATATACACCTGAACATCAGCAGGAGAGGACTCTTTAAAGTAGAGACACTACATACTGATATACACCTGAACATCATCAGGAGAGGACTCTTTAAAGTAGAGACACTACATACTGATATACACCTGAACATCAGCAGGAGAGGACTCTTTAAAGTAGAGACACTAGATACTGATATACACCTGAACATCAGCAGGAGAGGACTCTTTAAAGTAGAGACACTACACACTGATATACACCTGAACATCAGCAGGAGAGGACTCTTTAAAGTAGAGACACTACATACTGATATACACTGAACATCAGCAGGAGAGGACTCTTTAAAGTAGAGACCACTACCCTGATATACACCTGAACATCAGCAGGAGAGGACTCTTTAAAGTAGAGACACTACATACTGATATACACCTGAACATCATCAGGAGAGGACTCTTTAAGTAGAGACACTACATACTGATATACACCTGAACATCAGCAGGAGAGGACTCTTTAAAGTAGAGACCTAGATACTGATATACACCTGAACATCAGCAGGAGAGGACTCTTTAAAGTAGAGACACTACACACTGATATACACCTGAACATCAGCAGGAGAGGACTCTTTAAAGTAGAGACACTACATCTGATATACACCTGAACACCAGCAGGAGAGGACTCTTTAAAGTAGAGACACTACATACTGATATCACCTGAACATCAGCAGAGAGGACTCTTTAAGTAGAGACACTACATACTGATATACACCTGAACATCATCAGGAGAGGACTCTTTAAAGTAGAGACACTACATACTGATATACACCTGAACATCCAGGAGAGGACTCTTTAAAGTAGAGACACTAGATACTGATATACACCTGAACATCAGCAGGAGAGGACTCTTTAAAGTAGAGACACTACACACTGATATACACCTGAACATCAGCAGGAGAGGACTCTTTAAGTAGAGACACTACATACTGATATACACCTGAACACCAGCAGGAGAGGACTCTTTAAAGTAGACACTACTACTGATATACACCTGAACATCAGCAGAGGACTCTTTAAAGTAGAGACACTACACACTGACATACAGCTGAACATCAGCAGGAGAGGACTCTTTAAAGTAGAGACACTACATACTGATATACACCTGAACATCAGCAGGAGAGGACTCTTTAAAGTAGAGACACTACATACTGATATACACCTGAACATCAGCAGGAGGACTCTTTAAAGTAGAGAAACTACATACTGATATACACCTGAACATCAGCAGGAGAGACTCTTTAAAGTAGAGACACTACACACTGACATACAGCTGAACATCAGCAGGAGAGGACTCTTTAAAGTAGAGACACATACTGATATACACCTGAACATCAGCAGGAGAGGACTCTTTAAAGTAGAGACACTACAGACTGATATACACCTGAACATCAGCAGGAGAGGACTCTATAAAGTAGAGACACTACACACTGATATACACCTGAACATCAGCAGGAGAGGACTCTTTAAAGTAGAGTCACTACAATACTGATTACACCTGAACATCAGCAGGAGAGGACTCTTTAAAGTAGAGTCACTACATACTGATATACACCTGAACATCAGCAGAGAGGACTCTTTAAAGTAGAGACCTACATACTGATATACACCTGAACATCAGCAGGAGAGGGACTCTTTAAAGTAGAGAAACTACATACCTGATACACCTGAACATCAGCAGGAGAGGACTCTTTAAAGTAGAGACACTACATACTGATATACACCTGAACACCAGCAGGAGAGGACTCTTTAAAGTAGAGACACTACATACTGATATACACCTGAACATCAGCAGGAGAGGACTCTTTAAAGTAGAGACACTACATACTGATATACACCTGAACATCAGCAGGAGAGGACTCTTTAAAGTAGAGACACTACATACTGATAACACCTGAACATCAGCAGGAGATGACTCTTTAAAGTAGAGACACTACATACTGATATACACCTGAACATCAGCAGGAGAGGACTCTTTAAAGTAGAGTCACTACATACTGATATACCCTGAACATCAGCAGGAGAGGACTCTTTAAAGCAGAGACACTACATACTGATATACACCTGAACATCAGCAGGAGAGGACTCTTTAAAGTAGAGACACTACATACTGATATACACCTGAACACCAGCAGGAGAGGACTCTTTAAAGCAGACACTACATACTGATGATACACCTGAACATCAGCAGGAGAGGACTCTTTAAAGTAGAGACACTACATACTGATATACACCTGAACATCAGCAGGAGAGGACTCTTTAAAGTAGAGACACTACATACTGATATCACCTGAACACCAGCAGGAGAGGACTCTTTAAAGCAGAGACACTACATACTGATATACACTGAACATCAGCAGGAGAGGACTCTTTAAAGTAGAGACTACATACTGATATACACCTGAACACCAGCAGGAAGGACTCTTTAAAGCAGAGACACTACATACTGATATACACCTGAACATCAGCAGGGAGGACTCTTTAAAGTAGAGACACTACATACTGATATACACCTGAACATCAGCAGGAGAGGACTCTTTAAAGCAGAGACACTACATACTGATATACACCTGAACATCAGCAGGAGAGGACTCTTTAAAGTAGAGACACTACATACTGATATACACCTGAACATCAGCAGGAGAGGACTCTTTAAAGTAGAGACACTACATACTGATATACACCTGAACATCAGCAGGAGAGGACTCTTTAAAGTAGAGACACTACATACTGATATACACCTGAACATCAGCAGGAGGACTCTTTAAAGTAGAGACACTACATACTGATATACACCTGAACATCAGCAGGAGAGGACTCTTTAAAGTAGAGACACTACATACTGATATACACCTGAACATCAGCAGGAGAGGACTCTTTAAAGTAGAGACACTACATACTGATATACACCTGAACATCAGCAGGAGAGGACTCTTTAAAGTAGAGACACTACATACTGATATACACCTGAACACATCAGCAGGAGAGGACTCTTTAAAGTAGAGACACTACATACTGATATACACCTGAACATCAGCAGGAGAGGACTCTTTAAAGTAGAGACACTACATACTGATACAGCTGAACATCAGCAGGAGAGGACTCTTTAAAGTAGAGACACTACATACTGATATACACCTGAACATCAGCAGGAGAGGACTCTTTAAAGTAGAGACACTACATACTGATATACACCTGAACATCAGCAGGAGAGGACTCTTTAAAGTAGAGACACTACATACTGATATACACCTGAACATCAGCAGGAGAGGACTCTTTAAAGTAGAGACTACATACTGATATACACCTGAACATCAGCAGGAGAGGACTCTTTAAAGTAGAGACACTACAGACTGATATACACCTGAACATCAGCAGGAGAGGACTCTTTAAAGTAGAGACACTACAGACTGATATACACCTGAACATCAGCAGGAGAGGACTCTTAAAGTAGAGACACTACACACTGATATACACCTGAACATCAGCAGGAGAGGACTCTTTAAAGTAGAGCACTACATACTGATATACACCTGAACATCAGCAGGAGAGGACTCTTTAAAGTAGAGACACTACATACTGATATACACCTGAACATCAGCAGGAGAGACTCTTTAAAGTAGAGAAACTACATACTGATATACACCTGAACATCAGCAGGAGAGGACTCTTTAAAGTAGAGACACTACATACTGATATACACCTGAACATCAGCAGGAGAGGACTCTTTAAAGTAGAGACACTACATACTGATATACACCTGAACATCAGCAGGAGAGGACTCTTTAAAGTAGAGACACTACATACTGATATACACCTGAACATCAGCAGGAGAGGACTCTTTAAAGTAGAGACACTACATACTGATATACACCTGAACATCAGCAGGAGAGGACTCTTTAAAGTAGAGACACTACACACTGATATACACCTGAACATCAGCAGGAGAGGACTCTTTAAAGTAGAGACACTACATACTGATATACACCTGAACATCAGCAGGAGAGGACTCTTTAAAGTAGAGACACTACATACTGATATCACCTGAACATCAGCAGGAGAGGACTCTTTAAAGTAGAGACACTACATACTGATATACACCTGAACATCAGCAGGAGAGGACTCTTTAAAGTAGAGACACTACAACTGATATACACCTGAACATCAGCAGGAGAGGACTCTTTAAAGTAGAGACACTACAGACTGATATATACCTGAACATCAGCAGGAGAGGACTCTTTAAAGTAGAGACACTACATACTGATATACACTGAACATCAGCAGGAGAGGACTCTTTAAAGTAGAGAAACTACATACTGATATACACCTGAACATCAGCAGGAGAGGACTCTTTAAAGTAGAGACACTACATACTGATATACACCTGAACACAGCAGGAGAGGACTCTTTAAAGTAGAGACACTACATACTGATATACACCTGAACATCAGCAGGAGAGGACTCTTTAAAGTAGAGACACTACACTGATATACACCTGAACATCAGCAGGAGAGGACTCTTTAAAGTAGAGAACTACATACTGATATACACCTGAACATCAGCAGGAGAGGACTCTTTAAAGTAGAGACACTACATACTGATATACACCTGAACATCAGCAGGAGAGACTCTTTAAAGTAGAGAAACTACATACTGATATACACCTGAACATCAGCAGGAGAGGACTCTTTAAAGTAGAGACACTACATACTGATATACACCTGAACATCACAGCAGGAGAGGACTCTTTAAAGTAGAGACACTACATACTGATATACACCTGAACATCAGCAGGAGAGGACTCTTTAAAGTAGAGACACTACATACTGATATACACCTGAACATCAAGCAGGAGAGGACTCTTTAAAGTAGAGACACTACATACTGATATACACCTGAACATCAGCAGGAGAGGACTCTTTAAAGTAGAGACACTAGATACTGATATACACCTGAACATCAGCAGGAGAGGACTCTTTAAAGTAGAGACACTACATACTGATATACACCTGAACATCAGCAGGAGAGGACTCTTTAAAGTAGAGACACTACATACTGATATACACCTGAACATCAGCAGGAGAGGACTCTTTAAAGTAGAGACACTACATACTGATATACACCTGAACATCAGCAGGAGAGTACTCTTTAAAGTAGAGAACTACATACTGATATACACCTGAACATCAGCAGGAGAGGACTCTTTAAAGTAGAGACACTACATACTGATATACACCTGAACACAGCAGGAGAGGACTCTTTAAAGTAGAGACACTACATACTGATATACACCTGAACATCAGCAGGAGAGGACTCTTTAAAGTAGAGACACTACATACTGATATACACCTGAACATCAGCAGGAGAGGACTCTTTAAAGTAGAGACACTACATACTGATATACACCTGAACATCAGCAGGAGAGGACTCTTTAAAGTAGAGATCCTACATACTGATATACACCTGAACATCAGCAGGAGAGGACTCTTTAAAGTAGAGACACTACATACTGATATACACCTGAACACCAGCAGGAGAGGACTCTTTAAAGTAGAGACACTACAGACTGATATACACCTGAACATCAGCAGGAGAGGACTCTTTAAAGTAGAGACACTACACACTGATACACTGAACATCAGCAGGAGAGGACTCTTTAAAGTAGAGACACTACATACTGATATACACCTGAACATCAGCAGGAGAGGACTCTTTAAAGTAGACACTACAGACTGATATACACCTGAACATCAGCAGAGAGGACTCTTAAAGTAGAGACACTACATACTGATATACACCTGAACATCAGCAGGAGAGGACTCTTTAAAGTAGCACTACATACTGATATACACCTGAACATCAGCAGGAGAGGACTCTTTAAAGTAGAGTCACTACATACTGATATACACCTGAACATCAGCAGGAGAGGACTCTTTAAAGTAGAGACACTACATACTGATATACACCTGAACATCAGCAGAGGAGGACTCTTTAAAGTAGAGAACTACATACTGATATACACCTGAACATCAGCAGGAGAGGACTCTTTAAAGTAGAGACACTACATACTGATATACACCTGAACACACAGCAGGAGAGGACTCTTTAAAGTAGAGACACTACATACTGATATACACCTGAACATCAGCAGGAGAGGACTCTTTAAAGTAGAGACACTACATACTGATATACACCTGACCATCAGCAGGAGAGGACTCTTTAAAGTAGAGACACTACATACTGATATACACCTGAACATCAGCAGGAGAGGACTCTTTAAAGTAGAGACACTACATACTGATATACACCTGAACATCAGCAGGAGAGGACTCTTTAAAGTAGAGACACTACATACTGATATACACCTGAACATCAGCAGGAGAGGACTCTTTAAAGCAGAGACACTACATACTGATATACACCTGAACATCAGCAGGAGAGGACTCTTTAAAGTAGAGACATTACATACTGATATACACCTGAACATCAGCAGGAGAGGACTCTTTAAAGTAGAGACACTACATACTGATATACACCTGAACATCATCAGGAGAGGACTCTTTAAAGTAGAGACACTACATACTGATATACACCTGAACATCAGCAGGAGAGGACTCTTTAAAGTAGAGACACTAGATACTGATATACACCTGAACATCAGCAGGAGAGGACTCTTTAAAGTAGAGACACTACACACTGATATACACCTGAACATCAGCAGGAGAGGACTCTTTAAAGTAGAGACACTACATACTGATATACACCTGAACATCAGCAGGAGATGAACTCTTTAAAGTAGAGACACTACATACTGATATACACCTGAACATCAGCAGGAGAGGACTCTTAAAGCAGAGACACTACATACTGATATACACCTGAACATCAGCAGGAGAGGACTCTTTAAAGTAGAGACACTACATACTGATATACACCTGAACATCAGCAGGAGAGGACTCTTTAAAGTAGAGACACTACATACTGATATACACCTGAACATCAGCAGGAGAGAACTCTTTAAAGTAGAGACTCTACAGACTGATATACACCTGAACATCAGCAGGAGAGGACTCTTTAAAGTAGAGACACTACATACTGATATACACCTGAACACCAGCAGGAGAGGACTCTTTAAAGTAGAGACTCTACATACTGATATACACCTGAACATCAGCAGAGAGGACTCTTTAAAGTAGAGACACTACATACTGATATACACCTGAACATCAGCAGGAGAGGACTCTTTAAAGTAGAGACACTACATACTGATATACACCTGAACATCAGCAGGAGAGGACTCTTTAAAGTAGAGACACTACATACTGATATACACCTGAACATCAGCAGGAGAGGACTCTTTAAAGTAGAGACACTACATACTGATATACACCTGAACATCAGCAGGAGAGGACTCTTTAAAGTAGAGACACTACATACTGATATACACCTGAACATCAGCAGGAGAGGACTCTTTAAAGTAGAGACACTACATACTGATATACACCTGACATCAGCAGGAGAGGACTCTTTAAAGTAGAGACACTACATACTGATATACACCTGAGCATCAGCAGGAGAGGACTCTTTAAAGTAGAGACACTACATACTGATATACACCTGAACATCAGCTGGAGAGGACCTTTAAAGTAGAGACCTACATACTGATATACACCTGAACATCAGCTGGAGAGAACTCTTTAAAGTAGAGACACTACATACTGATATACACCTGAACATCAGCAGGAGAGGACTCTTTAAAGTAGAGACACTACTGATATACACCTGAACATCAGCAGGAGAGGACTCTTTAAAGTAGAACACTACATACTGATATACACCTGAACATCAGCAGGAGAGGACTCTTTAAAGTAGAGACACTACATACTGATATACACCTGAACATCAGCAGGAGAGGACTCTTTAAAGAGACACTACATACTGATATACACCTGAACATCAGCAGGAGATGACTCTTTAAAGTAGAGACACTACATACTGATATACACCTGAACATCAGCAGGAGAGGACTCTTTAAAGTAGAGTCACTACATACTGATATACACCTGAACATCAGCAGGAGAGGACTCTTTAAAGTAGAGACACTACATACTGATATACACCTGAACATCAGCAGGAGAGGACTCTTTAAAGTAGAGACACTACATACTGATATACACCTGAACATCAGCAGGAGAGGACTCTTTAAAGTAGAGACACTACATACTGATATACACCTGAACATCAGCAGGAGAGGACTCTTTAAAGCAGAGACACTACATACTGATATACACTGAACATCAGCAGGAGAGGACTCTTTAAAGTAGAGACACTACATACTGATATACACCTGAACATCAGCAGGAGAGGACTCTTTAACAGAGACACTACATACTGATATACACCTGAACATCAGCAGGAGAGGACTCTTTAAGTAGAGACACTACATACTGATATACACCTGAACATCAGCAGGAGAGGACTCTTTAAAGTAGAGACACTACATACTGATATACACCTGAACATCATCAGGAGAGGACTCTTTAAAGTAGAGACACTACATACTGATATACACCTGAACATCAGCAGGAGAGGACTCTTTAAAGTAGAGACACTAGATACTGATATACACCTGAACATCAGCAGGAGAGGACTCTTTAAAGTAGAGACACTACACACTGATATACACCTGAACATCAGCAGGAGAGGACTCTTTAAAGTAGAGACACTACATACTGATATACACCTGAACATCAGCAGGAGAGGACTCTTTAAAGTAGAGACACTACATACTGATATACACCTGAACATCAGCAGGAGATGACTCTTTAAAGTAGAGACACTACATACTGATATACACCTGAACATCAGCAGGAGAGGACTCTTTAAAGTAGAGACACTACATACTGATATACACCTGAACATCAGCAGGAGAGGACTCTTTAAAGTAGAGACACTACATACTGATATACACCTGAACATCAGCAGGAGAGAACTCTTTAAAGTAGAGACTCTACAGACTGATATACACCTGAACATCAGCAGGAGAGGACTCTTTAAAGTAGAGACACTACATACTGATATACACCTGAACACCAGCAGGAGAGGACTCTTTAAAGTAGAGACTCTACAGACTGATATACACCTGAACATCAGCAGGAGAGGACTCTTTAAAGTAGAGACACTACATACTGATATACACCTGAACATCAGCAGGAGAGGACTCTTTAAAGTAGAGACACTACATACTGATATACACCTGAACATCAGCAGGAGAGGACTCTTTAAGTAGAGACACTACATACTGATATACACCTGAACATCAGCAGGAGAGGACTCTTTAAAGTAGAGACACTACATACTGATATACACCTGAACATCAGCAGGAGAGGACTCTTTAAAGTAGAGACACTACATACTGATATACACCTGAACATCAGCAGGAGAGGACTCTTTAAAGTAGAGACTCTACAGACTGATATACACCTGAACATCAGCAGGAGAGGACTCTTTAAAGTAGAGACACTACTACTGATATACACCTGAACACCAGCAGGAGAGGACTCTTTAAAGTAGACTCTACAGACTGATATACACCTGAACATCAGCAGGAGAGGACTCTTTAAAGTAGAGACACTACATACTGATATACACCTGAACATCAGCAGGAGAGGACTCTTTAAAGTAGAGACACTACATACTGATATACACCTGAACATCAGCAGGAGAGGACTCTTTAAACACCAGTAACAGTGCTGAACATATGATAATCTGAAGGTTATATAACTGCAGCAAGTTTGAGTAAACCTGAGTCAGGAAGAATGTTTGCATTTAAAATGGTTCTGATAATAGCCCTTATTATAATCATTAAGTCCTTAAAGTTGTAAAATGCACTAAAAGCCGAATCTAGATTTATTTTCTGTCTCCATTCATTCCACTGAGCCGAGAGTGGGAGCTCGGGGGCGGGGCTTAAGGGGCGCATGCTCTGTGAAAATCAAATATTAACACATATTTCTGGGATTCCATGTTTGTGTTTGAACTTCTGTGAAGATTGATGGGCGAGGTCTATCTTAAGAGCCAATAGGAGACCGATATGCATCCACTAGTTAACTAGTTGCAGTTCATATGGCTCACTAGTGAACGTGAAGGCCATACACGTTCACTAGTGAGCCTATATATGCAAATAAAGCAGGCGGGACCCAGATTCTGATTGGTCAGTTCAGCTCTGTGAGGGAGAGCCTGAGGGGGCGTTCTCCTGCGATGTTTTTTAGCAACGTCTCGAATACGTGAGGTGCATCAGTCGGGTATTTAGTGCCTACTGTTAACATATTGTCCGTGGGAAGTCAGTCAGTGTGTGTTTTGCCTAGAAAATACATGTTTCTGCTTCTGCTTTGTTCCGCTTGTGTGTGTGTGTTGGTGCGAATGTGCGCACGCTTGTGTGTGAGAACACCGGCACTCGAGACACAAAAGTAGAGGAAGTGATCGTGGGACATTTTATCAGCGGTGCTCATGAAATGAATAAAGCTGAAACACTGGACAGATCTTAAAATCAGGGTAACGATAGATCCGTATCAAGATAAACAACCTCTCCATATTTGCCAAGACTAATATTTACGGAAGTCACGACGATCTCTCAAAGTTGTGATCCGAAGAGGGTTTCTTCCTCTTTCTATCCATCACTAATGTCCTCTGTTATCACAGTGCCATTCTAATCCAGCACCTTTCAAATTGCAGCTTAATAAAATGTGTTAAAGAGGATCTATATTCCTGTCTGCAGTCCTAAGGCAACTTTCTAATTTTAAGAAAGTCTTCAATGTTCTTACCTAATTTGATATACAGTCATATGATCATAATAACAAAAATACTTTTGTTTTATATTTTTGTAAATATGGTCATATTTTAAAACAGTTTATTTAAGCTCTTAAATAAACTATTTGGGCTGGGTGGCGCTCTATAGCTTAGGGCCAATAGGAGACCTCGATGCATTCTTTCCCCTCCTCCTCATTAGCATTCTGTGCAACTAGTGTGACTAGTGCACATTTGGGATCCACTAGTACACTAGTGAACATTTTAAGCCTCACTAGTTCACTAGTGGAATTTAAACGCATCTCACTAGTTAACTAGTAAAGGGCAAAGGGTTCACTAGTTAACGTGTAGACATGTTGAGCCCCACTAGTTAACTAGTAAGGTCAAAAGAGGCGTCGACTAGTTAACTAGTGAGTTATTCTAGGTGTGACTAGTTAACTAGTGCAGACAAATGTTTGCCACTAGTTAACTAGTTGTGCTTATTTTGTGTGACTAGTTAACATGTCAGAGCTTTTGCAGCGCACTAGTTAACTTGTAAGACTTTTAGGGTCACTAGTACGGTCAGAGGGCCACTAGTTCATCAAAAAGCTTACACGTTGGGACTTTGGCGTTACTAGTGCTGCTCCTGGCGTCACTAGTAAGGCATACGTGGTAACTAGTCAGACAAAAGTGCCACTAGTTGCTGAAAAAGAGCGACTAGTGAAATGTTTGATTTAACTAGTAAAGCAGAGTGCCTAACTAGTTTGACCATATATCTAACAAGTGAAATCAAAGAGCCAACTAGTGTAGGTCGCTGCCGTCTGATATCAAGGAAATTGAATAAATACTCAAATGGCTTGCCATAGGTAGTAGTAGTAGTAGTGGTAGTGGTAGTTGTAGTAGTAGTAGTAGTGGTAGTGGTAGTAGTAGTAGTAGTGGTAGTGGTAGTAGTGGTAGTGGTGGTAGTGGTAGTAGTAGTAGTAGTAGTGGTGGTAGTGGTAGTGGTGGTAGTGGTAGTAGTAGTAGTAGTAGTAGTGGTAGTAGTAGTAGTAGTAGTAGTGGTAGTGGTAGTTGTAGTAGTAGTAGTAGTAGTAGTAGTAGTAGTAGTGGTAGTGGTAGTAGTAGTAGTGGTAGTAGTGGTAGTGTTG
>JAPTMU010000694.1:0-27008 GCA_028583405.1 Pogonophryne albipinna
TTTCTTTTTCTTTAGCTATGATTTGGTTGGGCCAGATTGTGTGAGGGCTGTCCTGAGGCCTTGTCCTGTTAGAGGAGGTGAGCCTCAGGACCAGCTGGTTGAGGCTTGTCCTGTTAGTAGGAGGTGAGCCTCAGGACCAGCTGGTTGAGGCCTTGTCCTGGTAGAGGAGGTGAGCCTCAGGACCAGCTGGTTGAGGCCTTGTCCTGGTAGAGGAGGTGAGCCTCAGGACCAGCTGGTTGAGGCCTTGTCCTGTTAGAGGAGGTGAGCCTCAGGACCAGCTGGTTGAGGCCTTGTCCTGTTAGAGGAGGTGAGCCTCAGGACCAGCTGGTTGAGGCCTTGTCCTGTTAGAGGAGGTGAGCCTCAGGACCAGCTGGTTGAGGCCTTGTCCTGTTAGAGGAGGTGAGCCTCAGGACCAGCTGGTTGAGGCCTTGTCCTGGTAGAGGAGGTGAGCCTCAGGACCAGCTGGTTGAGGCCTTGTCCTGGTAGAGGAGGTGAGCCTCAGGACCAGCTGGTTGAGGCCTTGTCCTGTTAGAGGAGGGTGAGCCTCAGGACCAGCTGGTTGAGGCCTTGTCCTGGTAGAGGGAGGTGAGCCTCAGGACCAGCTGGTTGAGGCCTTGTCCTGTTAGAGGAGGTGAGCCTCAGGACCAGCTGGTTGAGGCCTTGTCCTGGTAGAGGAGGTGAGCCTCAGGACCAGCTGGTTGAGGGGACTCCTCTCAATGGAGGGCTTTGTAATGGTAGGAGTTGGGATCACTGGTTTTTAGGTGGTTGTAGAATTTGACTGCTCTTTTTTGTATCCTAATTAAAAGGGGGAATTGGCCTAGCTCAGCTCGGCATCCATTGTTGGGAGTGTTCCTGTGGACTCTCAGGATGCTCTTGCATATCTCCGCATGTAGGGTTTCTATTGGGTGTTTGTCCCATTTATCAAAGTCTTGATTTCCAAGAGGACCCCCACTTCGCTACCATACAGTATGATTGGTTCTATTATTGAATTGAATATTTTGAGCCAGATTCTAACAGGTATATCTATATTTGAAGACTTTTTGATAGCATAGAAAGCCTTTCTTCCTTTGTCTCTGAGATCATTAATGGCCAGATTGAAATTTCCTGTCGAAGTAATTTTGAGTCCCAAATATGTGTAGCTGTGTGTGTGTTCTATGTCGGTGGAGCCCAGTAAGAACCGGTGTGGGTTTCCCTGACCCCTGGGTCGTTTCTGGAAGACCATAATCCTGGTCTTTTCCAGATTAGCTGTCAGGGCCCAGGTCTGACAGAAGGGTTCCAGATGAACTGTCAGGGCCCAGGTCTGACAGAAGGGTTCCAGGTGAACTGTCAGGGCCCAGGTCTGACAGAAGGGTTCCAGATGAACTGTCAGGGCCCAGGTCTGACAGAAGGGTTCCAGATGAACTGTCAGGGCCCAGGTCTGACAGAAGGGTTCCAGATGAACTGTCAGGGCCCAGGTCTGACAGAAGGGTTCCAGATGAACTGTCAGGGTCCAGGTCTGACAGAAGGGTTCCAGATGAACTGTCAGGGCCTAGGTCTGACAGAAGGGTTCCAGATGAACTGACAGGGCCCAGGTCTGACAGAAGGGTTCCAGATGAACTGTCAGGGCCCAGGTCTGACAGAAGGGTTCCAGATGAACTGTCAGGGCCCAGGTCTGACAGAAGGGTTCCAGATGAACTGTCAGGGCCCAGGTCTGACAGAAGGGTTCCAGATGAACTGTCAGGGTCCAGGTCTGACAGAAGGGTTCCAGATGATCTGTCAGGGCCTAGGTCTGACAGAAGGGTTCCAGATGAACTGTCAGGGCCCAGGTCTGACAGAAGGGTTCCAGATGAACTGTCAGGGCCCAGGTCTGACAGAAGCTTTGCAGATGATCCATTTGCTGTTGTAATGCCTCCTTAGATGGAGCTAGCAATATTAGATCATCTGCAAACAGGAGGCATTTAATTTGTGTGTCAGAGAGGGTGAGTCCAGGGATATCGGATTGTTCTAATGATTTAGCAAATTGATCAATATAAATGTTAAATAGGGTGGGGCTGAGACTGCAGCCCTGTTTCACCCCTCTACTTTGGGGGAAGACATCTGTTTCCATATTGCCCATTTTCACCGCACATTTATTATTGGTATACATTGCTTTAATGATATCATATGTTTCCCCCCTACACCGTTTTCAATCAACTTCAGGAACAGACCGTTATGCCAAATTGAGTCGAATGCTTTTTTGAAATCTACAAAACAAGAGAAAATCTTCTTATTTTGGTGAACATGTTTTTAATGAGGGTGTGGAGGGTATATATATGGTCTGTAGTCTGAGGGTGTGGAGGGTATATATATGGTCTGTAGTCTGAGGGTGTGGAGGGTATATATATGGTCTGTAGTCTGAGGGTGTGGAGGGTATATATATGGTCTGTAGTGTGAGGGTGTGGAGGGTATATATATGGTCTGTAGTCTGAGGGTGTGGAGGGTATATATATGGTCTGTAGTGTGAGGGTGTGGAGGGTATATATATGGTCTGTAGTGTGAGGGTGTGGAGGGTATATATATGGTCTGTAGTGTGAGGGTGTGGAGGGTATATATATGGTCTGTAGTCTGAGGGTGTGGAGGGTATATATATGGTCTGTAGTGTGAGGGTGTGGAGGGTATATATATGGTCTGTAGTCTGAGGGAGTGGAGGGTATATATATGGTCTGTAGTGTGAGGGTGTGGAGGGTATATATATGGTCTGTAGTCTGAGGGAGTGGAGGGTATATATATGGTCTGTAGTCTGAGGGTGTGGAGGGTATATATATGGTCTGTAGTGTGAGGGTGTGGAGGGTATATATATGGTCTGTAGTCTGAGGGTGTGGAGGGTATATATATGGTCTGTAGTGTGAGGGTGTGGAGGGTATATATATGGTCTGTAGTGTGAGGGTGTGGAGGGTATATATATGGTCTGTAGTGTGAGGGTGTGGAGGGTATATATATGGTCTGTAGTGTGAGGGTGTGGAGGGTATATATATGGTCTGTAGTGTGAGGGTGTGGAGGGTATATATATGGTCTGTAGTCTGAGGGTGTGGAGGGTATATATATGGTCTGTAGTGTGAGGGTGTGGAGGGTATATATATGGTCTGTAGTCTGAGGGTGTGGAGGGTATATATATGGTCTGTAATCTGAGGGTGTGGAGGGTATATATATGGTCTGTAGTCTGAGGGTGTGGAGGGTATATATATGGTCTGTAGTCTGAGGGTGTGGAGGGTATATATATGGTCTGTAGTCTGAGGGTGTGGAGGGTATATATATGGTCTGTAGTGTGAGGGTGTGGAGGGTATATATATGGTCTGTAGTCTGAGGGTGTGGAGGGTATATATATGCAGGGTCGCCCCTCCCTACAGGCCAATCACGCAGGCTGCATGGGGCCCCGCCTTGTGCAGGGGGCCCCGCCCAGAGGGCCTCAGCTGCTGTGTGCAGTACTCCGCGCACCCCCCCGCGAGAGTGAGAGGTGACAAGGGGAGCACGTCTGTAACCTGACACCGTTGCAATGAATCGACATCTGACCAATCACGGCTTTGATACGGCCACTAGTGCAGGTGAAGAGATGTCGGTGAAAAGTCAGTTTCAGTCCGGAGCAAGAGGGAAAAAACAAAACATGAAGAAACTAGAGCATCACTCGAAGGTGGGTTATTGTATGAGTAAAATGTACAACTTGCGAATGTTGTATAAGTCAAATTGCCAATTGCCATATTAAAGCATCAGCTGCAATTCACGACATGAAGAAGGCAGTCTCTGCAGAGCATACGGGCTGATGGAGGTGCAGTTATTTCCAGCATTCTTTATTTAACATTCATTCAAGTATGTGATGCCTTTGATCTGCTGATGCACAGGAGGAAGAGAGATACACTGTCTGTCTAGTTGGCTTACATAACAGTTAAAGTTTACAGCCTAAAAAACATGGAGCATTTTTCCCCCTTTTATTCATTTTTATGTCAATTTGCACATTTCATGGTGACGCTCAGCCTCTCCCCTTAACTCCTAACAGTCATCGTCATGGTGACGCTCAGCCTCTCCCCTTAACTCCTAACAGTCATCATCATGGTGACGCTCAGCCTCTCCCCTTAACTCCTAACAGTCATCATCATGGTGACGCTCAGCCTCTCCCCTTAACTCCTAACAGTCATCATCATGGTGACGCTCAGCCTCTCCCCTTAACTCCTAACAGTCATCTTCATGGTGACGCTCAGCCTCTCCCCTTAACTCCTAACAGTCATCGTCATGGTGACGCTCAGCCTCTCCCCTTAACTCCTAACAGTCATCTTCATGGTGACGCTCAGCCTCTCCCCTTAACTCCTAACAGTCATCATCATGGTGATGCTCAGCCTCTCCCCTTAACTCCTAACAGTCATCATCATGGTGACGCTCAGCCTCTCCCCTTAACTCCTAACAGTCATCGTCATGGTGACGCTCAGCCTCTCCCCTTAACTCCTAACAGTCATCATCATGGTGACGCTCAGCCTCTCCCCTTAACTCCTAACAGTCATCATCATGGTGACGCTCAGCCTCTCCCCTTAACTCCTAACAGTCATCTTCATGGTGACGCTCAGCCTCTCCCCTTAACTCCTAACAGTCATCGTCATGGTGACGCTCAGCCTCTCCCCTTAACTCCTAACAGTCATCGTCATGGTGACGCTCAGCCTCTCCCCTTAACTCCTAACAGTCATCGTCATGGTGACGCTCAGCCTCTCCCCTTAACTCCTAACAGTCATCGTCATGGTGACGCTCAGCCTCTCCCCTTAACTCCTAACAGTCATCGTCATGGTGACGCTCAGCCTCTCCCCTTAACTCCTAACAGTCATCGTCATGGTGATGCTCAGCCTCTCCCCTTAACTCCTAACAGTCATCGTCATGGTGACGCTCAGCCTCTCCCCTTAACTCCTAACAATCATCGTCATGGTGACGCTCAGCCTCTCCCCTTAACTCCTAACAGTCATCGTCATGGTGACGCTCAGCCTCTCCCCTTAACTCCTAACAGTCATCGTCATGGTGACGCTCAGCCTCTCCCCTTAACTCCTAACAGTCATCGTCATGGTGACGCTCAGCCTCTCCCCATAACTCCTAACAGTCATCGTCATGGTGACGCTCAGCCTCTCCCCTTAACTCCTAACAGTCATCGTCATGGTGACGCTCAGCCTCTCCCCTTAACTCCTAACAGTCAACGTCATGGTGACGCTCAGCCTCTCCCCTTAACTCCTAACAGTCATCATCATGGTGACGCTCAGCCTCTCCCCTTAACTCCTAACAGTCATCATCATGGTGACGCTCAGCCTCTCCCCTTAACTCCTAACAGTCATCGTCATGGTGACGCTCAGCCTCTCCCCTTAACTCCTAACAGTCATCGTCATGTCAACCACAACACAGAGAAACACTGATAGAAATGTGTGTGTAGTTGTTGATACATTGCTGACAGAGGGAACTAGAATACAGATTTAAGAAATATCAGTTTTTGAGCATGTCATAAGCATGTTTTGTCTTGACTATATTACAACTATATTATAATAAAAATAATATAGTATTTACATTATTGGATTGATTATGATTATTATTATTAGTAGAAGTAGTTTATTTGCATTAATTATATTTTAATCTTTTTGAGGCTAGTATTTGGCAGGAAATGCAGACGTACCTGTAAACGCATCCTGAACGACATACATGCACATTTACCATTTACCTCACTGTATACAAAGTAACTGTTTTGATAATAATAATAAACAGGAATTATATTTGCAAAGTAGTCTACTTTGTTTCCAAAAAAAATGTTTTCACTCCTGTCGGTTGGGGGGGGGGGGGGGCCTCATCTCACAATGTCGCTTGGGGCCCCAAGTTGGCCAGGGGCGGCCCTGTATATATGGTCTGTAGTCTGAGGGTGTGGAGGGTATATATATGGTCTGTAGTCTGAGGGAGTGGAGGGTATATATATGGTCTGTAGTCTGAGGGAGTGGAGGGTATATATATGGTCTGTAGTCTGAGGGAGTGGAGGGTATATATATGGTCTGTAGTCTGAGGGTGTGGAGGGTATATATATGGTCTGTAGTGTGAGGGTGTGGAGGGTATATATATGGTCTGTAGTGTGAGGGTGTGGAGGGTATATATATGGTCTGTAGTCTGAGGGAGTGGAGGGTATATATATGGTCTGTAGTCTGAGGGTGTGGAGGGTATATATATGGTCTGTAGTCTGAGGGTGTGGAGGGTATATATATGGTCTGTAGTGTGAGGGTGTGGAGGGTATATATATGGTCTGTAGTGTGAGGGTGTGGAGGGTATATATATGGTCTGTAGTGTGAGGGTGTGGAGGGTATATATATGGTCTGTAGTCTGAGGGAGTGGAGGGTATATATATGGTCTGTAGTCTGAGGGTGTGGAGGGTATATATATGGTCTGTAGTGTGAGGGTGTGGAGGGTATATATATGGTCTGTAGTGTGAGGGTGTGGAGGGTATATATATGGTCTGTAGTCTGAGGGTGTGGAGGGTATATATATGGTCTGTAGTCTGAGGGTGTGGAGGGTATATATATGGTCTGTAGTCTGAGGGTGTGGAGGGTATATATATGGTCTGTAGTGTGAGGGTGTGGAGGGTATATATATGGTCTGTAGTCTGAGGGTGTGGAGGGTATATATATGGTCTGTAGTCTGAGGGTGTGGAGGGTATATATATGGTCTGTAGTGTGAGGGTGTGGAGGGTATATATATGGTCTGTAGTCTGAGGGTGTGGAGGGTATATATATGGTCTGTAGTGTGAGGGTGTGGAGGGTATATATATGGTCTGTAGTCTGAGGGTGTGGAGGGTATATATATGGTCTGTAGTCTGAGGGTGTGGAGGATATATATATGGTCTGTAGTCTGAGGGTGTGGAGGGTATATATATGGTCTGTAGTCTGAGGGTGTGGAGGGTATATATATGGTCTGTAGTGTGAGGGTGTGGATGGTATATATATGGTCTGTAGTCTGAGGGTGTGGAGGGTATATATATGGTCTGTAGTGTGAGGGTGTGGAGGGTATATATATGGTCTGTAGTGTGAGGGTGTGGAGGGTATATATATGGTCTGTAGTCTGAGGGTGTGGAGGGTATATATATGGTCTGTAGTGTGAGGGTGTGGAGGGTATATATATGGTCTGTAGTCTGAGGGTGTGGAGGGTATATATATGGTCTGTAGTGTGAGGGTGTGGAGGGTATATATATGGTCTGTAGTCTGAGGGTGTGGAGGGTATATATATGGTCTGTAGTGTGAGGGTGTGGAGGGTATATATATGGTCTGTAGTCTGAGGGTGTGGAGGGTATATATATGGTCTGTAGTCTGAGGGTGTGGAGGGTATATATATGGTCTGTAGTCTGAGGGTGTGGAGGGTATATATATGGTCTGTAGTCTGAGGGTGTGGAGGGTATATATATGGTCTGTAGTCTGAGGGTGTGGAGGGTATATATATGGTCTGTAGTGTGAGGGTGTGGAGGGTATATATATGGTCTGTAGTCTGAGGGTGTGGAGGGTATATATATGGTCTGTAGTGTGAGGGTGTGGAGGGTATATATATGGTCTGTAGTGTGAGGGTGTGGAGGGTATATATATGGTCTGTAGTCTGAGGGTGTGGAGGGTATATATATGGTCTGTAGTCTGAGGGTGTGGAGGGTATATATATGGTCTGTAGTCTGAGGGTGTGGAGGGTATATATATGGTCTGTAGTCTGAGGGTGTGGAGGGTATATATATGGTCTGTAGTCTGAGGGTGTGGAGGGTATATATATGGTCTGTAGTCTGAGGGTGTGGAGGGTATATATATGGTCTGTAGTCTGAGGGTGTGGAGGGTATATATATGGTCTGTAGTCTGAGGGTGTGAAGGGTATATATATGGTCTGTAGTCTGAGGGTGTGGAGGGTATATATATGGTCTGTAGTCTGAGGGTGTGGAGGGTATATATATGGTCTGTAGTCTGAGGGTGTGGAGGGTATATATATGGTCTGTAGTCTGAGGGTGTGAAGGGTATATATATGGTCTGTAGTCTGAGGGTGTGGAGGGTATATATATGGTCTGTAGTCTGAGGGTGTGGAGGGTATATATATGGTCTGTAGTCTGAGGGTGTGAAGGGTATATATATGGTCTGTAGTCTGAGGGTGTGGAGGGTATATATATGGTCTGTAGTCTGAGGGTGTGGAGGGTATATATATGGTCTGTAGTGTGAGGGTGTGGAGGGTATATATATGGTCTGTAGTCTGAGGGTGTGGAGGGTATATATATGGTCTGTAGTGTGAGGGTGTGGAGGGTATATATATGGTCTGTAGTCTGAGGGTGTGGAGGGTATATATATGGTCTGTAGTGTGAGGGTGTGGAGGGTATATATATGGTCTGTAGTGTGAGGGTGTGGAGGGTATATATATGGTCTGTAGTCTGAGGGTGTGGAGGGTATATATATGGTCTGTAGTCCGATGGTGTAAATCCAATCTGACTCTTGCTCTGGACATTATGTTCACTGAGGAAGTCTTGCAGTCGGCTGTTTAGGATGCTGCAGAATCACTTCCCCAGGTTGCTGCTGATGCCTCGCTAATTGTTTGGGTCAAATTTATTTCCATTTTTAAATATTGGTGTGATGATTCCTTTGCTCCAGATGTCAGGGAAATGTCCAATGCCCAGAACGAGATTGAATAGTTTCAACATGGCAGTGTTGAACTTATGGCTGCTAAATTTCAGCATTTCATTTAAAATGCCATCAGGACCGCTGGCCTTCCTTTGTTGGAGGGCCTGGAGTTTAGCCAGGAGCTCTTCCTCAGTAATGCTATAGTCTAAAGGGTTCTGGTTGTCTTTAACGACTGATTCTAGAATGTGTAGTTTGTTGAGGAGATCATTTTGGGCCGAATTCAGTGTAACGGTACTATACAGGTTTTCAAAGTGTGTTTTCCAAATGTCCCCATTTTGAATAGCCAGTTCTTCCTTGTGTGGTTTGCTGAAAGAGTGCCATTTCTTCCAGAAATGATTTGAGTCAATGGACTCTTCAATGATTTCAAGTTGGTGCTGCACATGTTGCTCCCTTTTAGTTCTGAGTGTTCTTCTGTATAGTTTCAGTGTTTCCCAATATTGGAGGCGGAGCTCAGGATTGTCAGGTTGTCTGTGTTTTTGATTTGATAAACTTCTGAGGGTTTTTCTCAGATGTCTGCAGTCTGTATCAAACCACTTTTCATTGGTTGACTTTTTTGATTTATGATATTGTGGTTTTTTCAGATTGGATAAATCTGCCACATTGTCAAAGATGCTGTTAATGTCCCACACAGCCTGATTCAGGCCATCTTTACTGTGGGGATACGGGGTGGGCTGTTAATGTCCCACACAGCCTGATTCAGGCCATCATTACTGTGGGGATACGGGGTGGGCTGTTAATGTCCCACACAGCCTGATTCAGGCCATCGTTACTGTGGGGATACGGGGTGGGCTGTTAATGTCCCACACAGCCTGATTCAGGCCATCGTTACTGTGGGGATACGGGGTGGGCTGTTAATGTCCCACACAGCCTGATTCAGGCCATCATTACTGTGGGGATACGGGGTGGGCTGTTAATGTCCCACACAGCCTGATTCAGGCCATCGTTACTGTGGGGATACGGGGTGGGCTGTTAATATCCCACACAGCCTGATTCAGGCCATCATTACTGTGGGGATACGGGGTGGATAGAAAAGGGTCTAATTGGGATTGAATTGTTTGATGTCTGATTGCTTTCTGATACTCGTCCTTGCTATTGTTTGTCCATCTATAAGGTTGTTTGGTATAGTTCAGTTTACTGGGTTCTGCTGCGTGAGGGTCTGTTACTGTCTTCTTAATGTAGAGTGTAATTTTACTATGATCAGATAAGGGTGTTAGGGGGCTGACTGTGAATGCCCTCAGACAGAAGGGGTCGAGGTCTGTGATGCTATAATCTACTGAGCTATTGCCAAGAGGAGAGCTGTGTGTGTAGTGACCAAAGGAGTCCCCTCGAAGCCGACCGTTAACAATGTACAGGCCCTGCGTTCGGCACAGCTGCAGTAGTTGTTCCTGTGGGAGTGTGAAGGGAGGGGAATGCTGATTTGGCCAGGTATATGTTTGTCTCCCTGTGGGCTAATAGAATCTGGTTCTATACCTGTCCTGGCATTAAGGTCCCCACAGATCAGTACACTTCCCTGGGCCTGGTATTGATTGATCTCATCTTCAAGAATGGAGAAACTATTTTCACTATAATAAGGTGATTCTGATGGGGGGATATATGCTGTACACATGAACATGTCTGTATCCATGGCGACCACCTCTCTTTTTATTTTGAGCCGAATTGAAAATTCGCCTTTTTTGATGAGTTCTATTGAGTATTCAATATACGATAGATTTAACAATTTTACAGAACAGTTTTTTTTTTTTTTGTCTACTGTATACAAGCAAGAAAACAAACAATGGCTACTGATTGTCTACTGTGGTACCTGACCTATCAGGTGGGAGCAGAGCAGGCTGAGCATCTGCTGGATGTCTCTCAGCTCATCGTGTGGGGGGGTGTGGGTGGGTTCAGGGACATGGGTGGTGGTGGTAAGGGTTGGGCCTGCTGTTCTCTTCACTGCCTGAGCATAACTCAGTGGGTCAGGGTGTAGCTTCCGTCGCTGTGGTTGGGGTAGGACCCCTGGGGACAGGAGTGGTTCTGGTCTTGCTTGAGGGTAATCATAGTTGCCCTGGTGGGATCTTAGTGGGGCATGGTGTGGAAGAAGATGAGGATGATCTTGTCTCCATGGGTGTTGTCTGGGTGGTGGTCCAGTGGGGTGCCTTTCTGATCTAAGGGGGTTTTGGGCCGGGCTGCTCCTTCTGCGGGGTGTGGATTGGTCTCTGTTGAGAGCGACGTCTTTCAGTGTCCGGGCGAAGATGGGGACTGTGTTTTTATACAGATGGACTTGGTCGTATAGACAGTTGATATCCAGGGTGGGGTGGTGGGCCAGGTGGACGTTGGGCCTCAGGATACAGTCTCTGGACATGTTGCTGTTGATCCTGTGGATGGTGTCGGGGTGGAGGTCTTTCCTTGGTAGCAGGGTTGACATGACCACTCTGCTGTTGGGGAAGGTGGTGGAGGCTTTCTCTATCACTCCTCTGAGTGACTCTGACACTCTCTTCTGCTGGCTCCTCAGGTTGTTGGAGCCAGTGTGGATGATGATGTGGCTTGGGGATCCCAGCTGCTCCTCTGACAGCAGGTCCATGGCATGTTGGGTGTTTGGACACCAGATTTTAGCCACTGTGTGGGTGGGGAAAAGTTTATTTTCATCAATGAATTTGCCATTGGAGTCGATGAGGATGACAATGTCTGGCTTCCCTCTCTGCTGTGCTGGTCTGGAAGGATGAGGGGTGGTGTTAGTCTGTGGGCTAGGGGTGGTGTTCATCTGTTTGATGGGGGGAGATCTGGGAGTTGGGTTAGCCTGTGGGCTAGAGATGGAGCTGGGGGTAGAGGGTGGTTGCTGAGTTGGAGGGTTCTGGCTGCTCTCAATGGGGGTCACAGGGTTCTGGTTGTGGTCTGGGTGTGAGTCCAGCTGCTCTTTCAGGGCCTGTGCAACTCTCTCTGTCTCCTGAAGCTCCTCAGATAGAGTAGCCAGTTCTCTCCTGTAGCTCTGTCCCTCCTCTCTCAGCTCCCTCACCTCCTCTGTCAGAGCGGCCAGCCGTGCCATGTGACTCTCTCTGTCCTGCTGCAGCTCTCGCACCTCAGTCCTCACGGTGGACAGCTCTCTCCTGTGGCTGTCTCTGTCCTGCCTCAGCTTGGTGAGCTCTGTGCTGATGGCAGACGAGTCCCCCTGGACCGTGGTGTCCTGGGTTGGCTGTTGGCTGATCAGCTCTCGCAACTGTACGAGCTCTCTCTCCAACTCTGTGAACTTCACCTTCAGGTCAGTGATGGTGTGTTTAAGCTGGGGGTCCTGGGCCTGTTCTGGGCCGGCGGGTTCTCCCTCCTCAGGGTCAGCAGTGGGGCAGCCAGAAGTGGGGGTGGTGTCCGTCTCTGGCAGGGTGTGGTTGTTCTCAGTGGGGGCAGATTTCTCCTGTTGGGCCCGTTCCTTTATAAGGAGAAAGTCCAGCTCAAATTGTGTGAGGTTCCCCTGCACCATGACAGTCCCGTTCTTATATATGTTGACTGTTGTCATGACAGTGTCTGGGTCTTCTACCTCTTTAATTTTGAGTTTCCAGCCATTGCAGTTCCCCTCTTTCTTCACAGAAGGGTAGTGGGCACTTATGGCGGCGTGCCATGCTAATGGCTGGTCTGTGAGGAAGATCAGATTGCTGACTTCTCCACTCTTGTACAGGTCAGCAAAGAGCGTCTCTAGTCTATCCTTCAACAGTTTTAGTTTGTATGCCTTCCTGGCACTGTCATGTTTGACCTCTTGTGGGTATACAAGAGGAACAGCCTCTGTACAGGCTGTGGTTGAAGCCATGGGGCTCTGCTGCTGCTGAACTGCTGCTGAACTGCTGCTGAACTGCTGCTGTTGTTACTCCTGAATTCCTCTTCTTAGCTTGGTGTTAGTTAGCTAGCAGGACAGTTAGGCAAATCATCAGTTTGGCAGTTGGTTAGCAGTTGGTTACATTCTCTGCTGGGTTCTTCAGTTGAACAGTGTCGGTTAGCTAGCAGGACAGTTAGGAAAACCGTCAGTTTGGCAGTTAACTAACCGTCAGTTTGGCAGTTAACTAACCGTCAGTTTGGCAGTTAACTAACCGTCAGTCTGACAGTTAACTAACCGTCAGTTTGGCAGTTAACTAACCGTCAGTCTGACAGTTAACTAACCGTCAGTCTGGCAGTTAACTAACCGTCAGTTTGACAGTTAACTAACCGTCAGTTTGGCAGTTAACTAACCGTCAGTTTGGCAGTTAACTAACCGTCAGTCTGACAGTTATCTAACCGTCAGTTTGGCAGTTAACTAACCGTCAGTCTGGCAGTTAACTAACCGTCAGTTTGACAGTTAACTAACCGTCAGTTTAGCAGTTAACTAACCGTCAGTTTGACAGTTAACTAACCGTCAGTTTGGCAGTTAGTTGGCAGTTGGTTGGCAGTTAGTTGGCAGTTGGTTGGTAGTTGGTTGGCAGTTGGTTGGCAGTTGGTTGGCAATTGGTTGGCAGTTAGTTGGCAGTTGGTTGGCAGTTGGTTGGCAGTTGGTTGGCAGTTGGTTGGCAGTTGGTTGGCAGTTAGTTGGCAGTTGGTTGGCAGTTAGTTGGCAGTTAGTTGGCAGTTGGTTGGCAGTTAGTTGGCAGTTGGTTGGCAGTTGGTTAGCTTCTCTGCTGGGTTCTTCAGTTGAACCGTATTTTCCCAAGTTTCTTGCCGTATCTCTTTCTTTTTTTTGTCTCCAGGTAGGTCAATCCGTTCCACAGGTGTTTCTTCTTATAATTTTGTCAGAAAAGTTTAAGTTTATCTCATTTTAAAAACAGAAAAGTTGAAATCTTCAGGAGCTCATGATGATGCTGCTGTTCTCATCAAAAGTCTCTCTCTCTCATCCTCTCTCTCTCTCTCTTCCCTCTATGGTTTCCTGTCAGTCAGTAAAGTAGTTAATAAATGAACAGATGATAACCTGCAGCTGTCTCTCCATCAGATGCCTGTGAACTGGAGCTGGACTCAAACACAGCTCACAGGAACCTCAAACTGTCTGAAGACAACAGGACGGTGACAGCTGTGGAGGAGGAGCCATATCCTGATCATCCAGAGAGGTCAGACTGCTGGAAACAGCTGATGTGTAGAGAAGCTCTGACTGGTCGCTGCTACTGGGAGGTGGAGTGGAGAGGAGGGTTTATATATCAGTGACTTACAGAGGAATCAGCAGGGGAGGAGACGGTGAGGACTGTGCGTTTGGAAGGAATGATCAGTCCTGGAGTCTGTACTGCTCTGGTGGTGGTTACTATGTCTGGCACAATAACAGCTCAACAAGCATCACCTCCTCCTCCTCCTCCTCCTCCTCTGGTAGAGTAGCAGTGTATCTGGATCATCCTGCTGGCTCTCTCTCCTTCTACAGAGTCTCCTCTGACACACTGATCCACCTCCACACCATCAGAACCACATTCACTGAACTTCTATATGCTGGGTTTGGGTTTGGGTTTGGGTCACCTGGTTCCTCAGCGTCTCTGGTTCCTCTGCAGGTCTGAGAGTCTCTCCTCAGCATCTCTGGTTCCTCTGCAGGTCTGAGAGTCTCTCCTGACGACAGAAACCGTCACACACACATCTGTCTCACACACACACATCTGTCTCACACACACACACACATCTGTCTCACACACACATCTGTCTCACACACACACACCTGTCTCACACACACACCTGTCTCACACACGCATCTGTCTCACACACACACACCTGTCTCACACACACACACACATCTGTCTCACACACACACATCTGTCTCACACACACACACATCTGTCTCACACACACACATCTGTCTCAGACACACACACCTGTCTCACACACACACCTGTCTCACACACTCTCTGCACTGTGAAGCAGATCTGTCTCAAACTTGTATCCCTCTGATTAACTTGGTCTCTACTCTTAAAGACACATGTAACATTTCTGTTTGGATTCACAAAATGGCGTCTTGTGTTTATAATGGTAAACATCTGAAACCAAGTGCCTTCTTTTCTTCTTCTGGTAATATCTGGAATAATACTGTAATGTTCTAAATGTCAAACTGTGATCTTTCTCTTCCAATGTTTCTAAATATTGTTGAATAAAGACTCTCTTGATTCTGAGGCTGAGCTTTAGTTCATTGATCACTTTGATCACTAATGGTGTGTTCACCGGCAGCGACGTTTAACTCTTTAAACTACCACATTCTTAAATAACATCTATTTAGACGTTTTGCATACATAAACGTGTATCTTACAGTTCCTTTGTGAGAGAATTATGCACAATCTGTCATATCAAAAACATTCTATTGCAGTATTTTATCTGTTTTATGTGCTCTATATATATGTTGCACTGTTGCAGGAGCCTGTGACCTTTGTTTTTCATTGACATATCTACATTGTGGCAATGTGACAATGGGCATATGATATAAAGCCTTGAAACTTAAAATTATCAAAACTGCATTGTCTCACTGGAACAGCCCTAAAGAAACCCAATTCCTTACAAAGTACTATTCTACCCGTTGTAAAGTGTTGCTCACTTCAAAGTGTATCTAAAAAGTATCTTAGTAACAAAAACAAAAGCAAAAAGCATTAATGTCAACAAAGCCTCAAAGGGGGGGCTCCTGAGCTCCGTGATGTCCCCCTAACATGGCACTTAGATTATTTTCATCATCTAGAGATCAACACCAGTAAATACACCTCTCTTTGTCCGCTCTTCGAGCCTCAAAGGGGGGACTCCTGAGCTCCATGATGTCCCCCTAACATGGCACTTAGATTATTTTCATCATCTAGGGCAGGAGTGGCCAACCCACGGCTCTCGAGCCGCATGCGGCTCTTTGCCCAGTCTCATGCGGCTCCTCAGTTCATATAGAATTGTAATTGTGTTTTTTGCGCATATGTATCCCAGTTCACAAAGGGTTAACACACAAGTTCCAGCCCAATCGTTACACAGAGTTTTCAACAAAGTTCAATCAATCAATCAATCAATGTTTATTTATATAGCCCAATATCACAAATGTTACATTTGTCTCAGACTACACAGTTTGTACAGAATATCAGTATGACAATACGACACCCTCTGTCCTTAGACCCTCTGTCCTTAGACCTCTGTCCTTAGACCCTCTGTCCTTAGACCCTCTGTCCTAGACCCTCTGTCCTTAGACCCTCTGTCCTAGACCCTCTGTCCTTAGACCCTCACATCGTACAAGGAAACACTTCCAGAGGAAAACCCACAGTTTAAAGGGAACATGGGAGAAACCTCAGGGAGAGCAACAGATGAGGGATCCTCTCCCAGGACGGACAGACGTGCAATAGATGCCGTGTGTAAATTGAAAAAGATAATACATTTGCAACATAGGTAGTCCAAATGTTTGGAAATGCATGTGTGTATAATAGGAAGCTGAATCCACGAGGATATCCATCCAGGACCTATGATCCAGGACCACAGCCCGACTCAAGATCCAGGGCTGCGATCCAGGACACAGGACCGCAGGATCATCCATGACTCCGGATCCCAGCGTATATAGACACCAAAAAGAAAGAAATTTGGGGAAGCTGGGTTAATCGGAACATGAGAGTACACAGGTATAGACAGAGAGAAGGAAGAAGTAAGATGTCCCCCGACAAACTAAGCCTATATCAGCAAAACTAGGGGCTGAATCTAATCAGCCCTAACTATAAGCTTTATCAAAAAGGAAGGTCTTAAGCGCACTCTTAAAAACGGATAGGGTGTCTGCCGCCCGAACACAAACTGGAAGCTGATTCCACAAATGTGGAGCTTGATAAGAAAAGGCTCTGGCTCCATTGTACTTTTAGAGACTCTAGGAACAACCAACCACCCTGCATTCTTGGAACGCAATGCCCTAGTAGGACAGTAGGGTATAATGAGTTCTTTAAGGTAAGATGGCGCCTGCCCATTAAGGGCTTTGTAGGCGAGAAGAAGAATTTTAAATTCTATCCTGTGTTCTATAGGAGCCAGTGTAAGGGCAGCCAGAACAGGAGTAATGTGGTCCCTTTTCCTAACTCTGGTTAGTACACGAGCTGCAGCATTTTGAATCAGCTGAAGCGACTTGACTGACTTCTTGGTACACCCTGATAATAAAGAGTTACAATAATCCAGCCTTGAAGTAACAAATGCATGGACTAGTTTCTCTGCATCGTTTTGAGGCAAGATATGCCTGATTTTTGCAATGTTACGTAGATGGAAGTAGGCGGTCCTTGAAATTGATTTTATGTGGGCGTTAAAGGATAAATCCTGATCAAATATAACACCAAGATTCCTTACAGTCTCACTGGAGGCCAAATTAATGCCATCCATAGTTAGTATATCTTTAGATAATTTGTTTAGTAGATTATTTGGGCCAAGTACAATAACTTCAGTTTTGGTCGTGTTTAACATCAAAAAGTTTAAGGTCATCCACGTTTTTAAGTCCTTGAGGCAGTCTTGAATTTTATTTAGATGATTAATTTCATCAGGCTTGATTGATAAATATAGTTGAGTATCATCTGCATAACAATGAAAAGTTTACAGAATGATTCCTTATAATATTGCCTAACGGAAGCATATATAATGTGAACAAAATAGGTCCGAGCACTGAGCCCTGTGGCACTCCATGGCTAACTTTGGTTTGCGTGGAAGATTCATCATTGACACGTACAAACTGAGAGCGTTCAGATAGATAGGACCTAAACCAGCCTAAAGCAGTTCCCTGTATGCCAACTAAGTGCTCTAGTCTTTGCAATAAGACATCATGATCGATAGTATCAAATGCAGCACTGAGATCGAGCAAGACAAGAATAGAGACAAGTCCCTTGTCAGAGGCTATTAGAATGTCATTTGTGACTTTAACCAGAGCTGTCTCTGTGCTATGATGTGTTCTAAAGCCAGACTGAAAATCTTCAAATAAATCATTGTTTTTTAAGTAATCACACAACTGTTTTGCGACTGCTTTCTCAAGAATTTTTGAGAGGAACGGAAGATTAGAAATAGGTCTATAATTGGCTAAAACCTCTGGATCGAGGTTGTGCTTTTTAAGAAGCGGTTTTATCACTGCTACTTTGAATGATTGTGGAACATAGCCTGATAATAAAGACATATTCATAATATTTAATAAAGAAGTGCCAATTAATGGAAAAACTTCCTTCAACAGCTTAGTTGGAATTGGGTCTAACATACACGTTGATGGTTTAGAAGAGAGAATCATTGAATTTAATTGTTCAAGGTTAATGGCTGAAAAGCATTCTAGTTTACTATCTAGTGTAATATTAGAACTTACGTTTCCGGGAGCTGTTGATAACACTATACTGGTCAAAGGCAAGAGGTCATTAATTTTGTTTCTAAGAGTAACAATTTTATCGTTAAAAAGCACATAAAATCATTACTACTGAGTGCTATGGGAATAGAAGGCTCAATCGAGCTGTGGCTCTCTGTCAGCCTGGCTACAGTGCTGAAAAGAAATCTTGCATTATTCTTATTCTCATCTATTAATGAAGAGTAGTAGGCTGCTCTCGCTTTACGCAGTGCTTTCTTATATTCATTGAGAGTAATATGCCAAATTAAACGAGATTCTTCAAGTTTAGTGGAACGCCATATCCTTTCAAGTTGTCTCGACTTTTGCTTTATTTTGCGGGTTTCGGCATTATGCCATGGAGCTAATCTATGTTGTTTTATTTCTTCTTTTTCAAAGGAGCAACAGAGTCTAATTTTATTCGCAGCGCATCTGTAGCACTATCAACAACATGATCAATTTGGGGTGGTGTACATTTTGTATAAGTTTCCTCCCCTACATGCAGACATGCTATCGAGTTAAATATTGGTGGAATCTCTTCCTTAAATTTGGCTATAGCACTAACAGATAGGTTTCTGCTGCAGGAGCTTTTGACTAATGCTTTGTAGTCTAGTACAGTACTTCAAAAGTTATTAAGAAATGGTCGGATAAAGCAGGATTATGCGGTTCGACTAATAGTTGCTCAATTTCAATACCATAAGTCAGAACAAGGTCGAGAGTGTGATTATAGCAGTGGGTTGGTTTATTTACACTCTGACAGAAACCAACAGAATCTAATATAGAGTTAAATGCAACAGTAAGGCTATTTTTATCATCGTCAACATGAATATTAAAGTCACCTACGATAATTACTTTATCTGTTTTAAGTACCAAAGTTGATAAAAACTCAGAGAATTCTGATAAGAATTCTGAATAAGGACCTGTGCACGGTACACTGTAACAAATAAGATTGGCTGCAAAAGTTTTCCAGGTCGGATGCGTAAGACTAAAAACGAGACTTTCAAAGGAGGTATAATTTAATTTTGGTTTAGTATTGATAAGTAAACTTGAGTCAAAGATTGCTGCAACTCCACCTCCTCGGCCCACGCCTCGGGCAATATGAGTATTGATATGGCTGGGTGGAGTGGCCTCATTTATGCTGACATATTCTTCATGTCTCAACCAAGTTTCAGTGAGACAGCATATATCAATATTATAATCTGATATTAAATCATTTACCAATATTGCTTTAGATGCTAGAGATCTTATGTTTAAGAGACCACATTAATATTCCTGTTTTTGTTGCACTGTAGTAGTTGTTACATTTACTTTTATTAGGTTATTATGTATGACACCTCTATTAGGTTTTACCTTTAATTGTCCTTGGGCAGACACACACACCGCTAATATTGGGTATTTTATTGGGTTCGGGATTCCTATGGATGACTGCCTAGGAGAGAGCGCAGAGAAGCGTGTAAGACTGCGACTCCGCCTCCTGGTCTCAACTCCAGTTTGTCATGGATTAAGTCCACAAAGCCCTGAAATGTTTGCCGAAATGAGATCTGCACCTTCCAAAGTAGGATGAATGCCGTCTCTCTTAATCAGACCAGGTTTTCCCCAGAAGGCTGTCCAATTATTTACGAAGCCCACATTGTTTGCTGGGCACCACCAAGACAACCAGCGCTGAAATGATGACATGCGGCTATACATGTCATCATTGATCAGATTGGGGAGGGGACCAGAGAATATTACGGTGTCCGACATTGTTTTAGCATAACTACACACCGACTCCACATTAAGTTTGGTGCATTCTGATTGGCGTTAAACGAACATCATTACCACCGACGTGAATAACAATCCTACTGTATTTACGTTTATTTTTAGCCAGCAGTTTAAGATGCGCCTCAACGTCGCCCGCTCTGGCCCCCGGAATGCATGTGACTGTGGAGGCTTTGGTCTCTAAATTCACGTATCTCATAATAGAGCTACCAATAACCAGAGTTGGCTTCTCAGCGGGTGTCTCGCTGAGTGGGGAATATCTGTTAGATACGTGAACGGGTTGGTGGGGACCTGCGGGTTTCGCGTTATGCCCCTTCTGAACAGTCACCCAGTCTCCCTGCTGCTCGGGAGTTGCCGGGGGACGGCTAATAGGAGCTATCTTTTGCCGGTCCGCACCGGCTAACACACAGACACACACACACACACACCTTGTGTCAGTGCATAACATAATACCAAAAACAACCTACATAAAAACATATACCTCATTGTTTGTTCAGCGTTCAACAAATATATATAATACAAAAATCCTTTTGCAAAAATATACACGTACCCACACACCGGCCTGCCGGGCCGCTGCCCACACATGCGGACCACCCTTGTAGCCTACAGATAAATTATACATCTACTATGCTCATATACTGTATACTGTTATGGCTAGATTCCCCAGAGTCAAGCCATAACATAAAAGAGATGGACAACGGGAGTAAGGTGTTAAATGAAACCTTCCTTTAGTTAAGGTTTCTTAAAAATGTCCGTGTCATGTGTGAAGTGTGTCAAAGTGGATATGTAGGAGTCAGTACAATAGTATAGCAAATGGGTATAGTCAAAAATTGTTGCCTGTGCCTGGCTGTAAACAAGAAGTGGCAATGCACATGCAGCTCAGACATTCAATCAATGCCATGTGGTCTAACCAACAAATTATTCTAATTGTCATTATGAGAGCACTTCAGGAATACAATATCATGCACAGTAATGTCAATCACTAAAATGAATGCAATAGTGAATTGGCCACACATCTCTGTGTCCTTATTATTGAATATTAATATTATTGAATATTATTTCATATAATTATTTAAAATTATAATATTATATAATTTAACTTGGAATATCATGAGCATATGACTCCATCCTAATGCAATATAATAGTCTGGCCAGCCCTGCAGCCGTTCTAGGTTCTAATTGGCTCTCTAGGTTGGCATTCTAGCTTCTGACTGGCTGTCCAGGTTGTCAATCACAGCCGTGGGCATATTATACTATTGGTAACATCGTTAAACTTACTAACTGAAATCATTATGTTGTTACTTCTGCATCATTTTAAAACGTGTATTACAATTAAATCACGGTCAAATATGTGCATCTTGTTGTAGTTGTAGCCCCTAGTTTAGCATACTCAGCCTGGTTGTTCATGGCCCAAGAACGACGATTGTATGGGCCAGAAAAACTGTGAATTAGGAGCCGGGTACTAGGTCAAGTGGAAACGCAAACAAAAACGGGCTCGGCACGCTTACAGCGAGCTCCGCGCTGCAGTGGAAACGCGCCATTACTGATCAATCATCAAACGAAGCTAGGGAGCTTGTCTGATGAGTGGACCTCTGACGCGGGTTTAGCATGGTGCTAACCATGGTGCTAACACACTCGCCGTATAAATATTGTATGCTTCATGCAACCTGTACAAACTAGTTATCATATGAAAGCTGAGATTCCACATATTCACTTCACCCTTCCACTTAAAAGGCTTGAAAAAAAAAAGTACATTTTGTCCAAAATGGAGGGAGAGTATACATTTTCGAAAACGATCGAATAAAAGTTTAAATTTACCTCATTGGACGTCCAAGGAGATGGGCCATCTTGTTCCAAAAATTGGTCGGATGAGATGAGATGATAAATATATAGATAGATGTGAAAAATGTCGCTGTCGTTCGAGAGGATACAACCGCACGTTGTAAAGGAATCAACAGTATGAGAGTGCTTCACATTCTTCCTCTCTGTTTTTAATCTCAAAACAGGTCTTTGCATACTGCCACCTACTGTAGATGAGTGTCATGACATCATGTCATTCCGTAAATATCTATGATCTAATAAAAATAAAGACAAATAAAATAAAAACTGATATATTTAAGCAATAGCTCACGACAGGCCGTGGCATATAATTTCAAAAGTCTGCTATATATATTTCTCAGTATGTATATCAACGGGACATTTTCCTTTCTTTTTCGCCATCAAAATGTACAAACGACACATCAAATCACATCTACAGACCAAGACGAAGCGAATGGAAGTACTCCCAGACTCCTAGCGTGTGAAAACGTGTGCAAAGTCTCCGAAAACGGAGCAGTGGCTGTGATGCTAGCTTTGCGGCTAGTGGTTAGCATTTTCAATGGAAATATACATCGAAACATCATGTTTCAGTAAAAACAAGGCCCCACTGATCATCTACTCTCTGAGACGATTCCAGAGATGCCTGACTTGAGTTTCTAGCACCAGGCAAAGTGGAAAAAAGTGCCCGAAATCTGCGTCCTAATTTACCCAGGGCCTAGTGCTTGGCTTTGGGCATGAAAATTCAGGAAACACCCCTGAGTATTTTATTGAATATCTCAACTTTGGAGAGGAGTTGGGGGACACACGACACATCAAATCACATCTACACATCAAGCCGAAGCTAATTAGAATACTCTTGACTGCCTAGCCTGCGGGGAAAGTGGTGTGCCCTATCACCATAAGAGTGAGAGTGAAAACAGCTTAAAGGAAGACTTTGTTACATTTCCAACCGTAACCTTTGACATTAGGAGCAGCAGAGGCATCAATATGCATGTACTTTTCGAGCCGGTTCTAATGAGACTAAGCTCAAAGCCGTCGGACCTTCCTTTGCGCCGTCGAGGGTACTGTCGGCATGCAAATGTGACCTCTGACCTCGATTTTGAACTTGTCGAAGGTCGCAGGGTTCCCACATTTTGCAAGCGGGCTCCACACACGTTAAGCAACACACTCTCAAAGTCTCGGAGCGCCACGCATCTTTTTTCAATTTTTTTCATTTTCTACCCCTCCCCCACCACAAGCCTGTCAGACCCTTAACTTATGAGAGGATTTTGTGATAAAGTCTGACATTTTATTGAAAAAAAAGTTCTGGGTGGGTTAAGGTTCCCATATTTCAGATTCCTGATCTGGGCCCTATTTAGAGGCCCCCTGTGAAAAAAATATCTCTTTCGCCCTTTTCATAGTGCTTTAAACACTCATGCAGCACTGCACCTTCTCAAAAGGCCTTAACGGAAGGTTTTGTTAAATTTTAAGCCATAACCTTTGACATTTAGTTGGACCAGATGCCTCATTCTGCATCTTCTCTCCGAGCTGGTTCTAATGAGACTAAGCTCAAAGCCGTCGGACCTTCCTTTGCGCCGTCGAGGGTACTGTCGGCATGCACATTTGACCTCTGACCTCGATTTTGAACTTGTCGCAGGGGCCCCACATTTTGCAAGCGGGCTCCACACACGTTAAGCAACACACTCTCAAAGTCTCGGAGCGCCACACATCTTTTTTTCAATTTTTTTCATTTTCTACCCCTCCCCCACCACAAGCCTGTCAGACCCTTAACTTATGAGAGGATTTTGTGATAAAGTTTGACATTTTATTGAAAAAAAAGTTCTGGGTGGGTTAAGGTTCCCATATTTCAGATTCCTCATCTGGGCCCTATTTAGAGGAAATGAACTAAAAATGCAGTAGGTAGGTTGAAGCAAAAACATAAAAGCAGACTGCAACTGCTGCCGTGACCCGGATTTGAACCGGGGTTGCTGCGGCCACAACGTAGAGTACTAACCACTATACGATCACGGCCACTGTAGTTCTCACAGTATTGCAAACATACCATTCTGAAGACAAGTACACTTACAAAGGGGGCACCCAGATTTGAACTGGGGACCTCTTGATCTGCAGTCAAATGCTCTACCACTGAGCTATATCCCCTATGACTGACAGAGTTCAGACACATACTGATAGGCTGGGAATTACTGTAAAGCTCAAATGACCAGAAGTCAAAAGCCCACGTAGGCTAAAAACGAAATATTTCACATTCGCTTGGTCTCATGTTGAAGGGCCATAATAGTGTTGTTCCTCATTTCAAATGTTCACTGACTTTGATGGACTGTTTGTTGAGAAGTACTGTTGGAAATGTTGAAAGCCCATTGACCCATCATTATGTCAATCCCTCATTCCAGGTGTACTTTGACGGACAGTTTTTTTGAGAAGTACATTAGGAAATGAGGAACAATTGATTTACTAAAGAGAGACGAGCTAGCGAGGAGTCGAACCTGGAATCTTCTGATCCGTAGTCAGACCCGTTATCCATTGCGCCACTAACCCTTTGTTTTTTGCTTTCGTAGCAGCTTTTAAACTGTAGAAAATGAACTAAAAATGCAGTAGGTAGGTTGAAGCAAAAACATAAAAGCAGACTGCAACTGCTGCCGTGACCCGGATTTGAACCGGGGTTGCTGCGGCCACAACGCAGAGTACTAACCACTATACGATCACGGCCACTGTAGTTCTCACAGTATTGCAAACATACCATTCTGAAGACAAGTACACTTACAAAGGGGGCACCCAGATTTTAACTGGGGACGTCTTGATCTGCAGTCTAATGCTCTACCACTGAGGTATAGCCCGTATGACTTAAAGAGTTCAGACACATACTGATAGGCTGGACATTACTGTAAAGCTCAAATGACCAGAAGTCAAAAGCCCACGTAGGCTAAAAATGAAATATTTCACATTTGCTTGGTTTCATGTTGAAGGGCTATAATAGTGTTGTTCCTCGTTTCAAATGTTCACTGACTTTGATGAACTGTTTGTTGAGAAGTACTGTTGGAAATGTTGAAAGCCCATGTCGATCCCTCATTCCAGGTGAACTTTGACTGACAGTTTTTTGAGAAGTACATTAGGAAATGAGGAACAATTGATTTACTGGAAGCGGGACGAGCTAGCCAGGAGTCGAACCTGGAATCTTCTGATCCGTAGTCAGACGAGTTATCCATTGCGCCACTAACCCTTTGTTTTTTGCTTTCGTAGCAGCTTTTAAACTGTAGAAAATGAACTAAAAATGCAGTAGGTAGGTTGAAGCAAAAACATAAAAGCAGACTGCAACTGCTGCCGTGACCCAGATTCGAACCGGGGTTGCTGCGGCCACAACGCAGAGTACTAACCACTATACGATCACTGCCACTGTAGTTCTCACAGTATTGCAAACATACCATTCTGAAGGGTAGCAGATATGGCCTTTTTTGGGCCGTTTTCTCATCGGGATACCCAGGCCGAGGGACACCATATTAGGTTAAGGGATAACCAGGGCAGTATTGTGTCCACTGCCAGTGTATGACTCCTGAAGTGGGATGTTGCCATGGTGTGTGCGTGTATCGGACCCTAGGTGGCGCTATAGTCATGGGGGGGGGCAAGGGGGTGTCCACAGATCAATATGGTGTCCCACTTCCTGTGGGGGGGGTGTCCACTGATCAATATGGCATCCCACTTCACATGTAGGGGTGTCCACAGATCAATATGGTGTCCCACTTCCTGTGGGGGGGGTGTCCACTGATCAATATGGCATCCCACTTCACATGTAGGGGTGTCCACAGATCAATATGGGATCCCACTATCTGTGGGGGGGGGTGTCCATACATCAATATGGTGTCCCACTTCCTGCGGGGGGGGGTGTCCACAGATCAATATGGCATCCCACTTCCCAGGTAGGGGTGTCCACAGATCAATATGTCATCCCACGTCCCATGTAGGGGTGTCCATACATCAATATGGCATCCCACTTCGCATGTAGGGGTGTCCACAGATCAATATGGCATCCCACTTGCCATGTAGGGGTGTCCATACTTCAATATGGTGTCCCACTTCCTGGTGTCCATACATCAATATGGGGTCCCACTTCCGGGTGTCCATACATTAATATGGGGTCCCACTTCCCATGAGGTTGAGATCTGTTTAAAGGACTTTGGAAAGGACTAAAGAGATCATTTTTTTCACAGGGGGCCTCTAAATAGGGCCCAGATCAAGAATCTGGAATATGGGAACCCTAACCCACCCAGAATTTTTTTTCAATAAACTGTCAAATTTCTCACATAATGCTGTCTGGAGCTTAGCATCTGACAGGCTTGTGGCAGGGGAGGGTGTTGCTTAACGTGTGTGGAACCCGCTTGCAAAATGTGGGGCCCCTGCGACCTTCGACAAGGTCAACACTGAGGTCAGAGGTCACATTTTCATGCCGTACGGTGCCCTTTACGGCACAAAGGAAGGTCCGACGCCTTTGAGCTTGCTCTCATTAGAACCGGCTCGAAAAGTACATGCAGATTAATGCCTTTGCTGCTACTAATGTCAAAGGTTACGGCTTGAAATGTAACAAAGCGCCAAAGGTCACCTGTGGATGGTATACGCTACTGTTTTTGCCACTTAGGAAGGTCCGACCGCTTTGAGCTTGATGTTATTTTAACCGTCTCGGAGAGCAGATGCAGATTGATGCCTCCAGTGCAACTAAATGTCAAAGGTTATGGCTTAAAATGTAACAAAACCTTCCGTTAAGGTCTTTTGAGAAGCTGCAGTGCTGCATGACTGTTTAAAGGACTTTAAAAAGTGTTAAAGAGATAATTTTTGATCCGTTTTTTGAGACTTTGCACACGTGTTTCGCAAACATTTCCACACGCTAGCTGTCCGGGAGTACTTCCATTAGCTTCGTCTTGATCTGTAGATGTTATTTAATGCATCGTTTGTCAATTGTTATGGTTGAAAACACAGGTACATGTCCCGTTCGGAATCTTTATAATCAAACTCTCCATATTTTAAGTGTAGTTAGTATAATAGGTTTATTCATTTTGTAACTATTAAATGTAAAACACATGTGTGATTATATTAAATTACTTATATTTAATATTAAACTCCACTGTGTATCAGAGCTAGACACCTACAACATGACTTAGCAGAACTAATAAAGAAATGTCCAGAATACTACTTTGAAGAATTTAAAACATTTATTTATACAAAAACATTTGAACATTATAGGCTTCAGATCCTCTTCCGACTGCGCCGGACTCTGGAGCGGTGGGGGCTGATTTTCAGCGGGGACAACAAGACCCTGCACTTCACCTGTTGGCACACAAAGCAATTTTTAATGAACTTGTCACGTTGGGATTCATTCAGTCATATTGTGCTATTTTAAGAGTTTTTAATCTCAAAGAAAATCAACATCTTTAATGCTATATTTTTTGAATTGTGACATTTTGACTACCTTTCCAGCCTGGCTCCTGGTCATCCTTGGGGTACTCTTTTTCATTCTGCTGCTGGTCCCACTCTCTTGCTCTTCATCTCCCTTCTCTTCC
>JAPTMU010000695.1:0-26999 GCA_028583405.1 Pogonophryne albipinna
CATTATCTACTTTTCAGCTTTTATACACAGAAGTGTATCTTTCAGTAACTTTTCTCAGAGAATTTAAACATAAATCTGTCAAATGTTCAAAACAGTCTTCAATGACATAGCCTCAAAATCACAAACTGCAACTTTTTAAACAGAGTCAGACATCGATGGACATTATACTGGTGAAAAAGACTCTCACCTTTGCAGAGGACTCAGCCTCCAACTCAACATAACAAGTCACACCCTCCTCACCAGATCATTTAAAACTAAAGACCCCTCAAAGAAAAGACTCTGTCTTTTATTAGGAAAACAAAAATATAATACAAATGGTTTAAGGGGTAAAAAATGTAACCATCTTGGACTTAATATTCTAACAAAATACTTTATCTGAATACATTTTCTTTTAAACGCACTCTTTGAAATTATTTATATATTATTTCAGTGGAACAATCCAGTTTTTGTTAACATCAACGCTTTTTTCTCTTTTCTTGTGTTACTAAGATACTTTTAGACACACTTTGGCGTATGCAACACTTAACAAATGGTAGATTATGAAGTACTTTTGTAAGGAATTTGGTTTTCTTTTAATGGCAGGGTTTTTTTTTTATTGCTGTAAAAACACTTATACAGTTAAACAAGGTTTTTTCTTTACTGATAACTTTACATATTTTAGTTATTTTCTGCTACCAAGATACTTTAAGATACACCTTGATGTACGCAACACTTAACAAAGGGTATAATATGAAGTACTTGGTAGGAATGGGGTTTTCTTTAAGGGGTGCAAAACTTTAGAACTGGGTAAAATATTCATTAATTTGTAATGAATAGAGTTTCTTTTCTTTTTGATTTTCAACATACTATTTTGTACACAATGACTTTTCCATATTTTCTGACAAACTATACTTTTTGACTTGTTCTGCAAAATCTTGACAAACTATTACTTATTCTTAAATGTGACCTATTGCTGCTTGGTTGGAAATGATAGATGAAAAAACTACAACGCCTACTTTTCAGCTTTTATACACAAAAGTGTATCTCTCAGTAACTTTCTCAGAGAATTTAAACATAAATGTGTCAAATGTTCAAAATAGCCTTCACTGACATAGCCTCAAAATCACAAACTGTCATTAAGAGTCAGATTCTTAACGAAATCTACTCAGAGTACTTCATGGTAGTGGTCAGCTTTTTTATACACAAAGTGTATCTTTCAGTAACTTTCTGAGAAAATTAAGCATAAATCAGTCAAATGTTCAAAACAGCCTTCACTGAAATAGCCTCAAAATCACAAACTGCCATTAAGAGTCAGAATCCTAACAAAATCTACTCAAACAGAGTACTTCATGGTAGTGGTCAGCTTTTATACACAAAAGTGTATCTCTCAGTAACTTTCTCAGAGAATTTAAGCATAAAACTGTCAAATGTTCAAAACAGCCTTCACTGAAATAGCCTCAAAATCACAAACTGCCATTAAGAGTCAGAATCCTAACGAAATCTACTCAAACAGAGTACTTCATGGTAGTGGTCAGCTTTTATACACAAAAGTGTATCTCTCAGTAACTTTCTCAGAGAATTTAAGCATAAATCTGTCAAATGTTCAAAACAGCCTTGTTTCACTGAAATAGCGTCAAAATCACAAACTGTACAGTGAACTGGAGAAATTACAGCACAGAGTTTTCTACTACGACACAGATAGTATAATCTATGTGACAAGACAGGGGCAGTCTCCAGTACTTTCATGGTAGTGGACAGCTTTTAAAAAGAAAAGTGTATCTTTCGGTAACCTTTTGAGAGAATTAAGCATAAATCTGTCAAATGTTCAAAACGGTCTTCACTGAAATAGCCTCAAAATGACAAACTGCCATTAAGAGTCAGATGCTTGATGAAATCTCATGGTAGTGGTCAGCTTTTAAAACATAAAAGTGTATCTTTCGGTAACTTTTTGAGAGAATTAAGCATAAAGCTGTCAAATGTTCAAAACTGCCTTGTTTCACTGAAATGGTTAAATGTATCCGAAAATAGTGTCTCTTAAGGCGGATATAGCCCCCTGATAACTCCTGTTACATTCCTCCAGAGTTAGAAATAGTGTAAGTTAACTTTTGGAAGAACCAGAGAAAAGGGTGAAAATGGATAAAATATATCCGAAAATAGTGTCTCTTAAGGCAGATAGAGTCCCCTGACAACTCCCCTTACATTCATCCAGAGTCAGAAAAAGTCTCTACGTTATCTCTTTGGGGAGAACCAGAGGAAAGGGGTGAAAATGGAGAAATTGTATCCGAAAATAGTGTCTCTTAAGGCGGGTAGAGTATGGGAATTGAACGATAAAGCGATCACTGTAAATGAAACGCGGAGAGAAGCAGCAGTGCAAATCGTTAAGTCTATTACCTTGTATGCACTACGACACTAACTTGGTAAAATGTAATGTGTTTTTTATGAAAATGTGTTGAATGTTGTGTTTTTTCAATTAAACAACCATTACAAAATGAAAATGTGTTTTTTTTTTTGCTTTCATATATAGTATTAGTATTATAAACGAAACATTTAAAATGTATCGTGCTCTCATTGTATGCTCTGTTTTTTTTCAGTAACTTTCTCAGAGAATTTAAGCATAAATCTGTCAAATGTTCAAAACAGCCTTGTTTCACTGAAATGGCGTCAAAATCACAAACTGGCTGAAACTATACAGTGAATTGGAGAAATTACAACACAGAGTTTTCTACTACGACACAGATAGTATAATCTATGTGACAAGACAGGGGCAGTCTCCAGTACTTTCATGGTAGTGGACAGCTTTTAAAAAGAAAAGTGTATCTTTCGGTAACCTTTTTGAGAGAATTAAGCATAAATCTGTCAAATGTTCAAAACAGCCTTGTTTCACTGAAATAGCCTCAAAATGACAAACAGCCATTAAGAGTCAGATGCTTGACGAATACTCATGGTAGTGGTCAGCTTTTTAAACACAAAAGTGTCTCTTTCAGTATCTTTTTTTTTTTGTTGAGAGAATTAAGCGTAAATCGGTCAAATGTTCAAAACTGCCTTGTTTCACTGAAATGGATAAATGTATCCGAAAATAGTGTCTCTTAAGGCAGGTAGAGTCCCCTGATAACTCCCGTTACATTCCTCCAGAGTCAGAAATAGTGTAAGTTAACTTTTTGGAAGAACCAGAGGAAAGGGTGAAAATGGAGAAATTGTATCCGAAAATAGTGTCTCTTAAGGCGGGTAGAGTATGGGAATTGAACGATAAAGCGATCACTGTAAATGAAACGCAGAGAGAAGCAGCAGTGCAAATCGTTAAGTCTATTACCTTGTATGCACTACGACACTAACTTGGTAAAATGTAATGTGTTTTTTATGAAAATGTGTTGAATGTTGTGTTTTCAATTAAACAACCATTACAAAATGAAAATGTGTTTTATTTATTTTTTGCTTTCATATATAGTAATAGTATTGTAAACGAAACATTTAAAATGTGTCATGTGCTCTCATTGTATGCTCTGTTTTTTGACACAAAAGATGCATTACATCTAAAATAAAAAACTTCTCCCCAAAGAACAAGTCAAAAAATGTCAGAAAATATGGAAAAGTCATTGTGTACAAAATAGTATGTTGAAAATCAAAAAGAAAAGAAACTCTATTCATTACAAATTAATGAATATTTTACCCAGTTCTAAAGTTTTGCACCCCTTAAAGAAAACCCCATTCCTACCAAGTACTTCATATTATACCCTTTGTTAAGTGTTGCGTACATCAAGGTGTATCTTAAAGTATCTTGGTAGCAGAAAATAACTAAAATATGTAAGGTTATCAGTAAAGAAAAAACCTTGTTTAACTGTATAAGTGTTTTTACAGCAATAAAAAAAAAAACCTGCCATTAAAAGAAAACCAAATTCCTTACAAAAGTACTTCATAATCTACCATTTGTTAAGTGTTGCATACGCCAAAGTGTATCTAAAAGTATCTTAGTAACACAAGAAAAGAGAAAAAAGTGTTGATGTTAACAAAAACTGGATTGTTCCACTGAAATAATATATAAATAATTTCAAAAAGTGCGTTTAAAAGAAAATGTATTCAGATAAAGTATTTTGTTAGAATATTAAGTCCAAGATGGTTACATTTTTTACCCCTTAAACCATTTGTATTATATTTTTGTTTTCCTAATAAAAGACAGAGTCACCTGAATTAATTTTGTCTCCATACCTTTTTTTTTATTTTTTACATTTTGTAACAATCTGTAGAGACCAAACACTGTGGTTAAAATGAGTGTCTTTATGACGTCTCTCACACAGTTGGTATTTTTCACAAGATTCATTTTTAAACACATCATCTTGATACAGAGATAACACATTTTCGTAAGACCTTTTACATAGATAGAAAACACAATGCTTTTCTTTGAGGGGTCTTTAGTTTTAAATGATCTGGTGAGGAGGGTGTGACTTGTTATGTTGAGTTGGAGGCTGAGTCCTCTGCAAAGGTGAGAGTCTTTTTCACCAGTATAATGTCCATCGATGTCTAACTCTGTTTAAAAAGTTGCAGTTTGTGATTTTGAGGCTATTTCAGTGAAGGCTGTTTTGAACATTTGACTGATTTATGCTTAATTTTCTCAGAAAGTTACTGAAAGATACACTTTGTGTATAAAAAGCTGACCACTACCATGAAGTACTCTGAGTAGATTTTGTTAAGAATCTGACTCTTAATGACAGTTTGTGATTTTGAGGCTATGTCATTGAAGACTGTTTTGAACATTTGACAGATTTATGTTTAAATTCTCTGAGAAAAGTTACTGAAAGATACACTTCTGTGTATAAAAGCTGAAAAGTAGATAATGAAGTACTCTGTTTGAGTAGATTTCGTTAGGATTCTGCCTCTTAATGGCAGTTTGTGATTTTGAGGCTTGAAAACAGAGGCTGTTTTGACCATTTGACAAAATTATGCTTAATTCTCTCAAAAAGTTACCGAAAGATACACTTTTCTTTTTTAAAAGCTGAAAAAAGTAGATAATGAAGTACTTTGTGTCAGTAGATCTCGTTAAGAATCTGACTCTTAATGGCAGTTTGTGATTTTGAGGCTATTTCAGTGAAGGCTGTTTTGAACATTTGACAGATTTATGCTTAAATTCTCTCAGAAAGTTACCGAAAGATACACTTTTGTGTTTAAAAGCTGACCACTACCATGTATAACTCTGCTCATATTTTTTATCAAATACCCCTCTCAATTTGGATATCCTTACAAGCTCCCCCCTCCTTAAAGTTCATTTTGGCAGCAGCTTTTTTAGGAAGGCCAGAGGGGGTATACAGGTTCCGAAACACTTGAGCCGCATTTTCCTTGGTCACCTGCATTGGTGTCATTTTAATACTTCGATGATAACTATTATTGTAACTTTCAATTAGTTCAGGTAAGACGTCTATATATCTATGAGTGTTTTTAGCTGTAAAATACCACCACATTTTAGTTTTCAGCGTACGGTTAAATCTCTCTACCACACATGCCTTCATATCACTGGCTGTTGCATAATGTGCAATACCTCGTTTCTTCAATAAGGTTTGAAAAACTTTGTTAAAGAATTCTTTCCCTGCGTCTGTTTGTATCTTTTTGGGAATCTGACTGTGTGTTAAAATTGTATCAAAGGCTTTGGTAACCTCTATGCCCGTCTTCTTCTTTAATGCCTGAGCATAGGCTTTTTTCGAAAATACATCTACGACTGTTAACAAATAATAAATTAAAACCATCATTATATTTGGACAGCGACTGTATATCGCAAAGATCTGCTTGAAATTGTTGTAGCGGCCTGAGTACGAAAACTCTGTTTCTTACAAAATGCACCCTAGCCGGCTTATGCAAAGTATATGCATCCTGCTCAGATAAATATTCTCTGACTTTCTCTACATTTACTTGTTTACCCATTTCATTCTGTACAGCTCTATGGAGTTTATCCACACCTCCTAAACTCCCTGGATTAGAAGGAGTGTAGTACACAAAAACCTAAAATAAGATCTTTTTTAAATTAATATGAATACCTTCTTTGCAAAAACAGATACTTCCTTGTAGTTAACAGTTTCACAAAAACTTGAAAAGAAAACATCCTTAGCAAGCACTAATCATTTAAAGCAAAACCCTGAATCAAATCTAGAGAGGACAATAACGTTTTTTAGGTGTCTTAGTGAGTGAAAATTAATGGCTGTTTTATTTAGTTTTGAGCGTATTTCTTTTTAAAGACGAACTCCACCCCTCACTTCTCACCTCACAGAGAGTGTCTTAATCAACATATAGATTAACATCCCAGGCGTATCTCTAACTCTCACATCAAAAAGGCCAACTCCAACGTGTGTGTGTGTGTGTGTGTGTGTGTGTGTGTGTGTGTGTGTGTGTGTGTGTGTGTGTGTGTGTGTGTGTGTGTGTGTGTGTGTGTGTGTGTGTGTGTGTGTGTGTGTGTGTGTGTGTGTGTGTGTGTGTGTTAATTGTTCTTAAAGGTAGGGGTAGGTCATTTTGGAGAAAACATCTCGAGTGAGCTAGAATTTGAAAGTACACAACCGAAAATCTGCCACTTCTTCACAGAGCCCCTCCTCCAGCACACATGAACGCGTGCACATGACCAAAAGAGGGCACGAGATAAGTTTATGCAAAGATCTCTGGCTGTAGGCGTCTGACTCCCGCCCCGCTGAGGCATTCGTTTCTTGACTGGCGCTCCGGACGGATGGCGGTAAGTTGTCACAGGCGTCTCTTGGCCAATTTTTCTTTTTTGCAAGGTGACTTGGTAAGTGGAAATTACTGTCTTTTTAGTTTGAGCATATTTCTATTTTCATCTAATTCGATCCCCCCTATCTGATAGCCTCAGGGCCCAAAAGGAAGGGGTGGAGAAAGGGGGGAGAGGCCTGGGCGGGGAGGGGGTTAGACAGTCTCACACATAACTTCAAAGAGACACCTAGATTAACATCAAAAGGTTTATAACACACCACCTCAAAGGGCAAAACATCACAGGCTAATTAGATTATACAACCCTGAGGGGACCAGACAGCGTAACTTCAAAGAGACTGCATTAATCAACACATCAAAGAAATAGACAACAAAGGCACTACCCTGGGGGGCTTTTCACACCTACCTGTTATCTCACATCAAAGAATTAGACTACAAGGGGGGACAGGGCCAGACAACATAACTTCAAAGAGACTGCATTAATCAACACATCAAAGAAATAGACAACAAAGGCACTACCCTGGGGGGCTTTTTCACACCTACCTCTTATCTCACATCAAAGAATTAGACTACAAGGGGGGACAGGGGCCAGACAACATAACTTCAAAGAGACTGCATTAATCAACACATCAAAGAAATAGACAACAAAGGCACTACCCTGGGGGGCTTTTTCACACCTACCTGTTATCTCACATCAAAGGGTCTCGAACAATGGGAGGCGGGACTTAGCTCATTAACATGATTGTACCCAATCACATCAAAGGGTCTTGAACAATGGGAGGCGGGACTTAGCTCATTTGCATAATTGGGGGCGTGTCACCTGTCACTTTTTTATGCATACTAATGAGACGAAAGGGGCATCCTTAATACTACTTATGGATTAACTACATCATCGTTTTTATCGTTTTAATGCCATTGAAGACCAGTTTAGACCAGACAAAGAGGAAGCTAAGCTATGTTAGCCTAGCGCATGTTAGTACCTAGCGCCACTTGTTTTGATGTACGTTTTTGTTGATAACGTCGCGAGTTTGTATCTTTCAGTGTTGAGGTGGGCACCGTTAGATTCTGTGTCTTTACGATCATAAACGATGTGTTGGATGTGCAGCTAGGATAAGTAATAAGGGAGCTAGGAGTGATTTTCGGTGCAGTAATAGGTTAGCATTTTTCGCTCGGGGCTAATTCAGAGGCTCATTGTTGAAAAAATAAATGAAAAAGATCAGTTAAATGAGTTTTTTCCCGTTATATGGATATAAAAATATTCATAGTTTATAAAATATTAAGGTTCCTTAGACGTTGTTTCCTGCAAATGACGCGATTTCGGTCCGTGGGGCCTAAGAGGATAACAGATTATGTTTTTATATTTATTTTTTTATTTTTATTTTTTTCACAACAGTTGTATTTGGATGGAATGAATACCTATAGTGATAATTTAAAGTAATAAAATGATTTTTACAGTGAAAAAGTTCAAATGGAACTGATGGTTCCCAAATTACCCAGAGGTGAGTCCGCCTGGACTTTATTTTTCTAAACCTCTCTAAAAAGGTCAAATTTAACTTGTTTTGCATCAATCTTGATACAGGGTACTTATTATATGTTATAGTTTGGATTCCTAAAGCTCTAGTCTACTAACCCATCATTCAAGGGTGGTTTTCACTATAAGTAATGGTTTTTTTTTTAGGCGGACATTAGAATTTACATGTTTTTACTATGTTCCATCTGAATTTACTTTAAAATAAAAACATTGATACGGAAACTTTAAAGCGGCGCAGGAAAGATGGATACTCTGGACTCAGTTTGTACAGTCAAATACCTTGAGGTTTATTTAGAGATTCACAGAAATACAGCCGGAGAGCTTCGCTAGATTATTTACAGTTGTTAACTGCAGATCACCACGCGGAACTCTGAATCACACAAAGGACGGATTCTGAATATATAAGAAAGTGGGTTGGTCCGATTCTAACTCTGCTTAATCAATGCCAGATAATCAGAACAAAGACCCCTCAGTATTGCAATCCTTACCCTGAACCAAACTTCTCCCCACAGGAAGGCAGAGGACCTTTTTGACCTGTGCCCCGGTCAAGTTGCGAGCAAGAGCATATTGCGACTTGATGAGAAGCAGATGTTGTAATAAAGACAGGTTCTCAGGATTACTGAGAAACCCCATATAATAACATAATCAGGTTAAAATATTCTCTGACAGTTCCATTCTTTTTATCAATCTATTGATAACCAATTAACATTAGTCTAAGAATATTTCAGTCACTACTTAAATCCATAAGCGTCTTCAGAGTTCCGTGGGCCCACTTACATCAATTACATCAAAAGTAAAACAAGATTGAAAACATTTCAATCACAAAGATTGATCACAGTCAATCATAATAGAAAAATCATCTCTCCTCGGTGTCTGGCATCATTTGTCAAAAGCACAATAATAAACACACATGAAATACAAAAATATAATAGCAAAATATATGTTTCAAAAATAAGATCTTTTATCATTTATCACTCAGTTAATCTCATTCATCAAACACAAATTCTAAATCAGCTTACATCTTTAAAGATTTACTTCAAGGCAATTACTTATTAAAACACAATTAGAATTTAGGATTATAAGAAATCCAATTGAGGTATAAAATCAGAATCATGAGAGATCCAGCTAAAATTCATATTTAAGGTATAAATTCACAGTTAAGGTATAAATTCACAGTGATGAATAGATCAATCTGTAACCTGCAAAGTTGCAGTGTCCTCAATCTTTAACATTACTTTACGTTTACTTCATTACGCTTTATTCAAGAGTAAGGCACTTAGTAATACATATATTTCATTCAAATACATTTGTTCAAAAATCTGAAAAGGAAAAGTCAGACATTTATTATAACAACCTGAAAAGAGAAAAATCCAACATATCTGTTCTTTATTTTGAGTGTCAACTTTAATCATTTATCAATCGCTGAATGGGGGTACCCATGGGGCAGAAACCGCGATGGAGACCCATGGATCTGGAAGCTCGGCGTCGTACATTAACATTGTCTCACCTACAGTTGAATATCCGACTAGCCTCTGTGGGGCTTGGAGGGCGGTCTTGGCAACCCTGCGTATGGCTAATTTAACTACAGTTATCAAACAGATCACTAGGATTAGCACAACCAAGATAAACACTGAAACAGTAACAACAAATTTAACCAACCCCGCTCCCCAGGATCCAATGGTTCCACTCAAATCCCCTAATGTAAATCCATGAGTTTCATGCAATTTTGTTATTCCCCTTGCCGTGTCATGCGCCATGTCCATTACTTCCGGTGTAGCGTCAGAGATGAAAGAACAACACTCAGACCCAATTACCTTACATGTGCCCCCCCTGAGCAGCTAGGAGAAGATCCAGCGCCATACGATTCTGTAATGCTACTGTCCTTACTTCCTGCAATTCTTTGTGTTCAGCTAACATCGCTGTGTTAGATACATTTAGATGGTGTTCCACTACGTTGGATAGTGCCACTATTTCCTGCTGAGTAACATAAATACCGTACCAAGGCAAAAATAGGCTAGCTATCTGTTGTCCTTGTGTAATGGACCTGCTGTTCCTGTGTAAAGAAGGAAGTATCGCTGCAATCTCATTAGGCTCTACTTTACGGATTAAAGGGATTAGGTAGGCTAGATAACAGGTGCCATCAAAAATGTCATATGGCACACAGCCATAGGCCCTGTCGCCGCAAACTAAGTACACTCTCTGTGGGAGGGGAATTCTGGCTAATTTTACCCTCACTATGGTATTACAGTCGCTGTGTCCCACATCTGGAGAGGCGTGAGATCCTGCTTCATTCTGGAAACAGATAGACACATTTTTCCACTCGTGCACCACCACTGGGGGAACATATACTGAACAATCACGTGTAGGAGGCTTGCCTAAGGGTATTGGCTGCGTACAGTCATGTATTTTAACTTTAACGGAGTCCACTGTTCTGGAGCCAAACCAGGGCACAACGGTTACCAAAGCTTCAACCAACAAAGATGGGGTGTGTGGTTGCATTGTACATGTTGGACTCGTAGAATTAGCTGAGCAATTAGTCTGGACTAGAGCTAATTGGAATCTGTATTCAAAAGCTAGGTGGATGTATTTCTTGACATATATAAGTCTTAGCATCATTAATCGTTTGAAACCATCTGGCAGGTAATCTTTATTTACTGTATCAACAATAAGAGAGACTAAGCCCTCGTACTGTAAATGTTGCTCAGAGTCGATAGGGTAGGAAGGAGTGTAACAGTCGTCTGCCTCATCGCTAATTCTGGATGCTATATCATTCCAGCTCACTAGACCGTAGTCAGCTTTCGTGAAAGGAATTGGACTAAACATTGGGGAATGCATAGATTCTGGCATATTTTGGCACAGCCAACAGTTGCTAACATTGCGTTCATGTGCATAGTCTAACATTAAACTTATCGCAGAATTAGATTTGGTTCGTTTAGAAGGAGTGATTAAGGCCTTTTGTAAAGAATCTACATCACCTCCTGATTGTTTAAGTGGAGTGGATAGAACATTTGTTTCGCTATTTGGTCCAGTAAATGTGCATGCAGTGACACCTGGATTGGGAACCTGGTAATCTGGTTTCCTCATTGTACATTTTACCTCATCTCTTATCAGAGTCTGTAACTGTTCTAAAGTGCTACACCACAGTTCTGGGGGCATATTGTCAATTGTGTTGAGAGCTATTCTTACCACCTCTGACGAGAACCCTGAACCAATGGTACTGGTTCTTTGGATAAATCTCCCACGTTGAGTAAACTAAAAACACAGGAAACACAATAATACAGTTGGATGAGTTACATATTGAAATTGGACAGTTAAAAGAAATAGTCTTTGATTCATCATCAGGGAGGGAGACAATTCTCCTTATTCTTCCTCCTTTTCTCTCTCTTTGTGTCTCTCGCACCATACTGAATGTCTGTGTGGTGATCTGATACAACCTGTCTTTGTCGCTAGACACTGATTTGCCCGTTGGTGTTGTTTTGCCCTCAGGGTCTGGACCCTGAGTAGTTAAGTCGTCTGTGCTCTCAGATAAGGGCACCTTATTTTCTCGCCTCCTGTCGTTGGGATTTCCACAGCTTCATCTAGCAGGGCATCCTTGGCCAGGTACAGTAGACTCAGAACGACGATGATGATGACTGCCTTCACACGCCAGCATCCAGTAGAGGAGAGAGACGACATCTGGAAGCGTGAATCCACTCCGCTCTACCTTGTACTCTCAGGGCTGTTCTGGTCACTATTAACACTTGATAGGGATGTTTTCCTGAGTGAAGACAACTCAAGGTGATGGATTAGCACATTATCATTCAATTACAAAAATAGGATAGGCCCCTCAGAATTATTTGGGAGCCTTCCTGACACATGCACATTATAAATGTAAGGTTTGTGTTAGTCATTTAACATGCAATAATCATATTTTCATCAGTCCATAGCAGAGAAATGTTATTTTAAGTTAAATGTGAGCTAGTCCCTATGGATATAACCCCTTCTCAATGATTCTAAATGTTATATTAATTCACCATTTACCGTTTGATAAAATATTAGTTTATCAAAAATACATTTGAAATAAATGTTCCAATATGAAATCAATTACTCAATATAATTGACTCTCCCCTCCCTTTTCTTACATATGTCACATGTGTAAGAACAAGTAGGAGTCTATTCAAACATGGTATTGTCTATAAGCTATCAATCGATAAGACTCAGTATCAGTATGCCCTCGCAAATATCTCATCTTTCTTTCCTATCCCCTCTATTCTCTCTACCACACCTCTCTTACATCTTCTCCACGTCTTTCGTCTCTCACTTCTGTTAGATAAGAAATACAACATGCGAGTCCATGTAGCATGGTAGAGATCATAAGCCATTACTCGAGAAGACTCAGTATCACCTATGCGCAGCTAACAAAAAACAATTGTGAGAAGCATATATCATGCAGGAAATGCACACCGTTGTTGAAAAAACAAAAACAAAGCATAGCCGATTCGGGGGGGAAAAAAACTTCAACCCCCTTAACATCTGAGTTTATCACTGAAGGCATAGCATGAATGATAGTGGGCGTTCGCGGGTGTCATTACTGAGAAATGTTAAACAAATTCAAAACCTTACGTTTGAAAACAGGTTTGCATCCCTCCACTTAAGGTGACGTTATCATTGGAAACAATAAAAACGAATTGTTTAGATGTAGAATCTATAAATTGAATCGTTAGAGCAGAACAAAATGGTTGTATTGTAGCTTGAGCTCCGTGCCGCCTCTAGTTTCACCAGGTGGAAACATGGTCCATATAATGCGAATACACGTAGAAGTAGACAGTAAGAGGCCCCTGACATGAGGCCTATACTAAACATAGTAGGGTTTCTTTTTAACAGCTTGCCAACTTACAGGCATCCTCTGCATAGCAGTAGGAATAGCCTTAAAACAACCCACTCTGCGGTAACGAGAGTCATGTGCCTGACCCAAATGCCCTAAGTGAAGCCGTTAGTCCCATCTGACTGACCCAAGGTTTGGTGCTGGCGTGGCAATGAGGCTTCCAAGTGTTCAAAGCAGAGGTCAAGCTTTCAGTTCATGGCTCCATGGGGGGGGCAGACCCATATGAGACAGTATCAATCCACGGCTACAATGTTCAGTTTGAGGAGCGTCATTCACTCTGGGAGCAGGAAATGGTGTCCATTCTCGGATCAGACCATTAATGTCATTTCATGTAGAGCAGCCATAGCATCTCTGTGACTGCACTCAGCCGGACTGTAGCAGGGCAGAACTGGGTGACTCTCAGTGAAACCGTCCAAGGCCACAGACAAAATGGAACCACGTACTAACAAAAAGGACAAAGGGCCATCAATGTCTCTCTTTACTATTGGCCTAATTGCACAACAAATGAGTGGGGGAAAAGTGTGGAACACTAATCCATCATGTGAAATGTTGAGTTAATTCAAATAATTACGTATGGGTTGAAATCAAATTAACATTAACATTAGAGCTAAAGTCAGTTAAAATTGGACTTGCACGGATCAGAATCTAATCAATACACCATTTTCCCAGCTCTGTGATGAAAGGATAACAAGCAGGGGTGCAAACTTGTCATATTTCTGCGAAATTCGCAGTTATGAATCCAAAATAGGTCGTTTGTGTGATCCATGTAGATCTGCAATAAAAATATCATTGGGGTATGGGGTTCTGGGAACCGGAGTAATCTGCAGCCGCGAGCTGTTATGTGCCATCATGACACGCACGGTGCTCTTTTATATATGACAATGAAGCGCGAGCTGTGTGCTCGAGTCCTCCTTTCTGTCGGCTCTGCTCAAGGATGTAAAATAAGGCTCTGCTATTTTCGCGAAGATGGTCTAGCTTCAGCACCACATTCTCTACGGGTACGTTCGTTAAAATGAGCTGTGTGGTCCGGAGTCACTGTGGCACAGACTGGACCGCTGGTGAACAGCTGTTAGAACGGGGCGTTCAGGTGTTCAGAGCAGAGCTCCCTGTCGGAGCGGCAGAGCGTGATGTGAACTTAAAAGTTTTTCTCTGTCGCAATAATATTTAAGGAATCGTTGAGCTAGCTAACCAGCATACAGTGTCACTATCTGCTAACGTTAGCTTTAGTACTCAGATCTTGTACTTGAGTAAAAGTAGAAGTGCCAGAGCGTAGGAATACTATGTTACAGTAAAAGTACTGCATTCAAAATGTTACTCAGGTAAAAGTATAAAAGTATTCCCATCAAAATATAGTGGAAATAGCGATAATAAAAGAAATCATTGTGCAGATTGGTTCATTTCAGAATAATATATATAGATACGTTTTATAATGATTGATCATAAAAGTGTTCTCAAAGCTGGTAAAAGTGCAGCCAGTCTGAATGACTTTGTATTACTGCAGGGTAGCTTGTGGATTTACTCCAGGTGGAACTAAAGTCTGATTCAACAGTTGATTAGATTTCACATCATTCATCCACATCTGTAAAGTAACTAAAGATATTAAATACATGTAGTGGAGTAGAAATACACCATGTAGGCTACCTCTGAACTGTAGTGGAGTAGAAGAATACGTAGCAAAACATTTAAATACTTAAATAAAGTACAAGTATCTCAAAATTGTACCCAAGTATAGTACTAGTTGAGTTTATGAACTTAGTTACTTAACAGCACTGGTTATACAGATAGAAAGACTAAGCCTTGCACAGAGGCATGAAAATACATTTATTTTTTTTCTCAAAATGCTCAACAGTGCTGCCAAAATTATAAACTGACTGCTACACAATTAAAATGAATGGTTCTATATATTTCTATTAAATGTGACACTGTAGCGTTTCTGTTATTATTAACACTGCTGCTTCAGTTGTTCTGACTGCTAAAATCATCTGTTATTCCTCATTTTAAAGCCGATACTCCGTGGGGTCGGGGCTCGGATCCTTTTTTTTTTTTTTTTTTTTTATACCTGATGAGTCTGTATCCCTGACAAGACTAGGTACATTACAGGAGTGTTAAAACACCAAACATGCACACGTATCTTATTTTAGTAGAGATGAGAGGGCTCTCTCTATTAGGTCTAATGTTGTGAACGAAATGATCAAGTCAAAGCTTCAGTATTTTATCTTATGTAGTACATACAATTCAACAATTAATCCTGAATTACTAATAACTCTAAAGGAGGCAAAAAGTGGATAAGGCAAATACTCATCCAAAATGTGTATGTGTGTGTGTGTGTGTGTGGGGGGGGGGGTGCATGCGCGTGTGTGTGTGTGCTTGGGTGTGTGTGTGTGGGGGGGGGGTGTGTGTGTGCGCGTGTGTGTGTGTATGTGTGTGTGAGCAGCTTGTCTGCTCAAGGATTAAAACCAACAGTGCGAATGTTTATGAGAAACAATTGTAGCTTAGACTGAACTCGAAGGAAACTAGACTAGAATTTTTTAAGAAATCAAAACAGCTGGGTGAATACTCTCTTTATGGTATTTTAAATTGGGCCAAGTAGAACCCCTTCATGGATTTGTCATACTGATCTCCGTCAGTTCGGATTTGGAAGTCTCATGATTTATGGGCCTTTGAAGGAGAGGCCCAGGGAAAACAACATCTATCTTGGAACTGCAATTACTTATCCCAAAGAGATTGCAACATTATAGTCCTTTAAAATTGCTCAATTCATTTAAACACATTTATTATGCACATAAGAAAAACCTCAACAAATATATTGATCCTGGCTTAACCAGCGACCTTTACTCTATTGTTCATAAGCTCAGTAGTTCAACAACTATTAGAATTGTAGTAATGTCTGTAGACCATTTGTACTAGAAATAATTTGAAACAGTTTAATAAAAAATGTTAAACTATATTTAAAAAAACTGTAATTGAACTTCAACTTATATTAATTATCTGATTCCAGTGGCCAGTTGGAACAGGCAATCAATAAGTTTCCACTTTGCAGCAACAGCGCAAAAAGGTTTCAATCACAATTAGCATTATATCTGAGTCTAGTTCTGTCTCATCTGCTTTGTTTCGGAATGTGTTAAATACATTACATTTTTTATTCACTATTACCATACAATACATAGATTAAGAATAAATGAAACAAATAATACAACATTAACCCAATTGAGCAGACAGATTTTTTCTAAACCCTGACCTCCTCAGGCCGGTATTAATGACCAGCAGTCATGCCTTTTAGGGTCTCATGATATGAGACAGATGCAGGACATAAAAACACTCCTTTGCTATTTATTTTCATTTTGCAGCACCTTTATACCATAATATATAATTTTGCTTTACATCTCCACATTATTTATTTTTCTCAAGTCATTTACTTTTGGTGAGATGACTAAAGTTTAGTTCATTTAACCCTGGCTATGGACTGATTCATCATTAGTTGTTACAAAGCATACACAAGACGGCGGGACAAACCAATATAGAAACAATTAGACAAACAAACATGAACTCGCAATAAACACCAGCGTGACTGCAAAAAAATCATCCAGCCTAATTTTTTTAATCCGAATTAGGGAGATCTCAGCGGGTAGGGAAATATATATTTTAACATGAGTGCCTTCTTACTCATATAAACTTGTACAAGTGCTAAGAACGGAATCTGTTGAAGAGCAATAATTAATTTATTCTCAATCAGCAACCACTATGCGAATTTAGCGGTGCTTCGCTCTCGCCGTCCGCGAAAAGCAAAGACTTTTTTTAATTTACCCTGTCTTCCGAACAACAGCCAAATTCAACAACCCATCTGTTATGAAATACAGTATGTCACACATTTCCACATATCATCGGTCCCATTTCTCAGCGTTTAAGTTTAGTTCCGAAAACGCCAATGGTGTGATTGAAGAGAATTGTGTGTCATTCCACGCTTCACCCTCTCTGTGCTTTCAGCCCCGCAGGGGGGGTGAAATCTCACACAGACACTCCCTGCAGCAGCTGCAGGCAGATCCAGGAGATGCCTGCTATGAAATTAACCAGTTAACCGCTGAAATCTCCAGAATTTGGCGATCTGTTTCAATACAGATGCATGACATTTTTCTAATGCAGAAGTCTACTTTAGTGATGCTCTCTTTTAAGGTGTCTCCGAATATTTGCTGTGTGTAATTGCCTGGTGATTTAATTCCAAAAGCACACACAGAGGAAATCAGTCAAAATCGATATTCCTAGGTTATTCATTACACCTCAAATGTAGTAGAGAACCCCAAAAAAAATGCAGCCGCTCAGTTTCACAGGTAATTTTATGATACCGTCAATCACAGATTCTGGTAAGGCAATGTCCAAATATAGATTTGAAATTACACTTACCAGTTCTGAAGATCTTTTGGTATCCTTGTTCGCGACGCCAATCTGATACGGAAACTTTAAGCGGCGCAGGAAAGATGGATACTCTGGACTCAGTTGTACAGTCAAATACCTTGAGGTTTATTTAGAGATTCACAGAAATACAGCCGGAGAGCTTCGCTTAATGATTATTACAGTTGTTCACTGCAGATCACCACGCGGAACTCTGAATCACACAAAGGACGGATTCTGAATATATAAGAAAGTGGGTTGGTCCGATTCTAACTCTGCTTAATCAATGCCAGATAATCAGAACAAAGACCCCTCAGTATTGCAATCCTTACCCTGAACCAAACTTCTCCCCACAGGAAGGCAGAGGACCTTTTTGACCTGTGCCCCGGTCAAGTTGCGAGCAAGAGCATATTGCGACTTGATGAGAAGCAGATGTTGTAATAAAGACAGGTTCTCAGGATTACTGAGAAACCCCATATAATAACATAATCAGGTTAAAATATTCTCTGACAAACATCTATATTGATTATTACACTTCTACATCCACCTCACAGATGTAACCTTGCTTTGAATGAAAAGATTATTAATTTACCCCATTTAGAAATGAGGATATAGTCTTTGTTGTGTTAGTGGCATTTTCGAGCCTGAAACCTGAAAAACAGGCTCAGGGCTTAAAGAGCATCTTGCTGGTTTTTTTTTTCTACATTTATGTTTAAACTTGCTTGAAAATTACAATTAAAAAAGTGAATGTAGGATTTGATATGTTTTACGAGACATAAGGGCAGGGATTCAGAGGGAAAGGAGCAATTTTGAGCTCTGCTCTTAAAAACGGCTTTTTTTTAAGGTCATACGTCAAACGCGTCATATTACATAACAAAGGGTAAACATCTCCGCTCTCTGACCGCGGGTATAGTTGAGTTGAGCGGTTGTGTTTTAGTGAGCTGGTATTTTTCGGTAGTTTTACATTGTATTTCACCATTTGTAATCATGGTGCAGTATTGTGTTTGTGCAGGTTGCACAAATACCAGTCTGTCAGGACATCGAGTCCACAGTTTTCCTAACAGGAAAAGAAAGCTAGCTAGCTTTCAGTCCTGGGTTCGTTTTGTGCAGACAAAGAAACTGAACTTCAATGCTGCGTCTGTGACGAAAAACGCGGTCGTTTGTGGCGCTCATTTTCGACCAGAGGATTATGAGTCAAGTGATGAGAGGGAGTGCAGTGTGGGATATCGAAGCCAGGACCGTGTGAGGCTGATAGCTAGTGCGGTTCCGTCAATACACACAGCTCCGGCAGCTGCAGCAGCAGCAGCCGCCGGAAGCGGCGGGAGTGAGAGCGTCAGCAAAACGAAAACGTGAACTGTGCACCGTAAGTATTGTTTTTCTAACGTTTGCTAACTTCCAAATTAGTCAGTATAATGATTTCAATAATGACAAGCAACGTGTGTTTAGTATTTATTGTTGTAAGTTAATGTTGCTAGCTTGTTAAACCCACTTGCTAAGTTATAATGGATAATGTTAGCTAGAATTGGCGTGGGGACTTCATTTGCATAGCTAATGGCGCAGTTGCTATTTATTTTCATGTGTAATCATGTGTTTCATGTGTGTGTTTTCAAGACTTTGGGAGACAACAGTACTGCAGATTCACCTACAGCCAGTGATGCTGGGCTTATAGACCCAGAGCAAGAGGTCGTCTCTCCACTGGTTCCTCAGCCAACATCTGTGCTTCACTGCGGCTCACAGTGTAACCTCAGACCTTTCCATCGTTCATCAGGTAAATGTAACACAGAAGTAGCGCGCCCATTTTACATCAAAACGCAATAAAGACTCGGCATAGTTTTTGTACATGTTAAAAACATATTAGAAAAACATCTCAGTATGATGCAGGCTGTTACAACTCCAAGACTTGCTATGACCTCAATAATTAACATATAAATGAATTAAAACATCTCAGCCCGAATGTCAACAAAACCTGAACATAAGCTTTGGAAAGGTAGATTGTATGGCAGGGCTGTTGTTTATGGCAGGTACAATTATATAATATATATCTTTTTATCCTAGCTGTCCAGGTACAGCCCAGGATGGTCAGTGTGGGGTGTCAGACAGAATCTCCACTGCCCAGTCCTGCACACAGTGATGATGAGTCATCCTCTGTTTCCATGGACCACCCTGGGGATATGCCATGGAGCCCAGAGGAGGAAATGATGAGCGAGTCGTCTGACGAGGAACCATCAAAAGAGCCACTGCAGCAAACTAATGTTGATCTCAAGTAAGGCTTCTTTTAATTTTAGATGATGTGTATTACCAAATTGTGTCAGTCAGAAATAACAAGTGTTTTTTTTTTTTTCAGTGCTGCTGACCAAGTTCATTGTGTGCCAAACCCAGCTGATGTCCTTGTTCACCATTTGCCCTTCCTGTTGTGGGGAAACCCAGGGTAATGTGGAGCAGCAAGAGGGAACATATATAAAGATAAAACAAGTAAGAGGATATGTGTGAATTCCACTGATGTAAAAATAAAGGTTGTATCATAACCTGTATGTAAATGTTTGTTTTATTTTAATGTTTTATCAATTCACTGTGTCTATACTTCATTAGTTTTATGGTATAATTGATTTTTGACTGACTAAGAGTTGTACTGGCAATGTTCTGCTTTTCACATCTCTTAGGTATGTGCAGCATGTGGGTATGAGCGTTTTTGGCAGAACCAGCCAATGCTGTACAGAAACATGCCAGCCTGCAACCTGTTACTGAGTGGGGCCATCCACTTCTCAGGTTGCATGGCTACCCAGACAATACGGATGTTGAAACTGTTAGGGCTTCAGTGCATCAGTGTCGGCACCTTCTTCCACCATCAACGCCTGTACACAATCCCTACTATCGTGCAGGCCTGGCAAAATGAGCAGGCTGGGATCATCCGAGAACTGAAGGAGATGGGGGGTGGGCTAATCCTCTCTGGTGACTGCAGGTAGAACACTTCAGCTTGTATTATTGATATCAAAAAGAGGTCAAAACAATATTTAAATTACATTCATTTAGCTTTATCCAAAGCAACTTACAATAACTGCATTGCATTGTTTTTTGGGCTTTAACGTCTGAATTAAACTGTTTTTGACACTCATAGGTCAGACTCTCCTGGCCATTGTGCCAAATATGGCACCTACTCCTTGATCGAGGACAGAATAAACAAGGTTTTGGATCTTCAACTTGTCCAGGTAAGTTAACGTTATCAGTCACACAAATCAGATGTGCTTTCGTCTGATGTGACACGGTTAGTGATGACTGCATAATGTTGTTTTACAGAGCTCAGAGGTCCCAAGCAGCACCTGGTGTGAACTAGAGGGTCTGAAACGCAGCATTGACTAAGGAGCAACACATGCAAGTTTCAGCCCTTATTACGGACCGAAATCGCCAGGTAAAGACACACAAGAACGAACAGACATATGTACACACAAAGATTCTTGGCGCACCATATTAACAGCAAAAACTACATTTTCTTACTAGTTAGTAAGTAATTAAGGTGTTGTGTTTCACTCTTTAGGTTGCCAAGTGGGTGCGGGAGGAGTTGTGTCCAGGAGGAACGAGTCATTTCTTTGATATCTGGCATATTGGTAAAAGTATGTATCTTGATGTTGGTAGGTTTGATTAGGCTGAAATTTGTTTATAATTACATTTTCTTTTTTAACATTTTGTTTCTGTTGTGAAACAGGTCTAGGGAAAGTTTTGGATGCTGCTGCAAAGGAGAGGGAGTGTGAGGACCTGAAGCTGTGGAGGCCAGCCATCATCAATCACCTGTACTGGACTGCAGCTTCCACTCCTGATGGAGATCCAGATGTGATGGAAGCCAAGTGGCAAAGTATGGTGAATCATGTTCAGGACATCCATGAACACGGCACTCCTGCATTTCCCTGCTGTGCACATCCACCTCTGGAGGGAGAAGCAAGGGACAAGGAGTGGCTGGAACCAGGTAACGTACTCTGTACACTGTGTTGCTGAAACATCTTAGTCGTCCAAGTGCTTGTTGGTGCTTAGTTTATTTTGGTTCCAGAGCCCTCCATCAATATATAACCCAAAGTGTGCTAACACATTAACAAGGCGTTATATAAATAACACCTGATAGTATCACACAATTGTGCTTTATCAGTGTAGGTAATACATGCATATGTAGACAATTCTAGTAACATCAGAACAAAATATGTGTTTGTACAGGAACAACTGCAGCCATTAAACTGGAGAGGGTGACTTTGAGAACAGCATTGGTGAAGGATGTCCGGAAGTTGTCTCCACAGCATCAGACCTATTCCCTGGAGGCATTTCACTCCCTCATCCTCCACTTTGCACCAAAGCATACTGGGTTCTCCTTCCTTGGGATGTACAGCAGGTAAATATGATGTGATGGTGAAAGAATGTGTACGGCTTAGGGATGTTAATAATTAACCATTTAGCCGTTAACGAACAATACGAAGTTTAACCGACTAATGCTATCAGTTAAACAGTTTATTCACATATGTACAAACAACTTGTGAACTGCATCATCTGCTTTTTCTACAGGCTTCTCATGGCAGCCCTGCACTTTAACCACAATAGCAGCAGAGAGGTTGCTCGAACCAGTGATGGTGAGGTGCGTTATGCAGTTCGCTACCCAAGGTTCTGCAAAGGTGGCTGGGTAGTTCGCCCTATCAAGGAGAAGCCATCATACGGTTAGCTGTTTTACTCGGTCCCTAAATATTATTTATTGTGTGATGCATCTATAATATCACTGAATGTGATCACTTGTTTCCTTCCTTCAGCATACGCTGCAGCCCTGATGGAGTCTCTGAGTGAGGGCTACTCCAGGTCACCAGAGACTCTACGAGAGAGCAGTGCAGTCTTGTCCTCCACTGCCCCAGCCCCCCTTTCCACTTCCTGCCAGGAGATCGCCAAGGATGAGGCAGTTGGCCTTTATCTGGCACGGCATTCCCGGTTTAACACAGGAAATTAGTGTGAAACCAGCAGATTCTAAAGGAAAAAATTGTCTGGCTTTGGCTTCGGATTGTCCACACTCCCTTGTGGACTCCCTTGTGGCTGGATGCTGGTCTTAGTGCCCCACACACACCACACTTCCTTGTGGCTGGATGCTGGTCTTAGTGCCCCACACACACGCACACACTCCCTTGTGGCTGGACGCTGGTCTTAGTGCCCCACACACAATAGTCCATGCATTTTCAACCTCACCCCTCTAAACACTTCACGGGACCGTACTTATGCTGTACTTCTATAGCGCTTTATCCAAGCTTTAAAGTCTACATCGTGGATTCTGCTGTGACATTTTCAGAGACGCTCATTAACACATCACAAGATTTTGTCTGTAAAGGTAGTGCTTTGCTTTTACGTCCATTGCCAAAAATGAGGCACTCTGGAACTCTTTTTGGAGAAACATCGGATAGGCAAAGATTTCTCCTCTATACATATAGTGAGAACAAATCATATTGAAGGTAAGGCTTCAGATTATCTACAAATATTTTTTAACCAACCTTTGAGAAGAAATCCATGCCTACACACAGCAATTTCAACACCTTCTTCATCCAACTTGTTGGCTCGCTTAGAGGTCTCCCTTGCTGCTGTCCAGTGAGATTCCCCACACATGAACATATTCATAAATAAACATATTCTATTTATATTTAAAATGTGTGCATTTTATTATAAAGTTGTGTATATTTACAGACTGTTGCAAAAACTAAGAAGTAGTAACATTTTCTTGGCTGTGGACTTGTACTCTACATAATTATGTTGAGGTCATGGTAATCTAATTCAATAAACAATAACTGCAATGAACAGATAGCATTTTCTGACTCGTAAAATGATTGGATATGGTGTAATTTGGTAAATGATTCTGTGTTGAAAAATGTACATCTTTAAATTATCTTAAAATAACTGCATTGGTGTATTAGGGCGGGCTATACTATTTTTTTTTTGTAAATCGATCGAGAGGAGTGTTCAAATAACGTATTTTGGTGGTTATTAATGAAAAGACTATCTATCAATCAATCAATGTTTATTTGTGTAAATTGAAAAAATACCACATTTACAGCATAGGTAGACAAAATGTTTGGAAATGCATGTGTATGCGAACACATAGTGCGAACACACTATGATTGTGATTAATTTTATTGATCGTCACCAAAATGAGGCCACTCAAAACCTTTGTAAATTCCACCTCCTTTTTCTGGGAACTGTCTTCTGATGGCAGACACAACACATGAGGGTAAGGGCTTCCTAATGTGCCTGCCTAGAACTCCATAGGCCCAGTGGATGGCCTGCCTGTAAGCTGTGTAGCGGTATTGCCTGGGGATAGGGACACAATATCTACAGGTAAACTTGATAGTGTTATATAGTATATAATCTACAGGTTCTGGGTTTTGAAACCTGCTAAACACTCGGGGTCAATAGCAACTGTATTATCTTTAATAGTATTTATCTTTTTAATTGTAATCTAAACATACTCATGTCTGATGGCCTGAAGCGGGCCATGCTCCTGCCTGAAGTTCATGTAGGCTATCTGTAGCACAAAGGGATTCAGACAGCATGCTTCAAAGCCTGGGTGCAGTGTCAGGCATGTTATGTCTGGTCTGGGGGTGAGGTTCTCCACCAGGGCCCAGAAGGGATCCACCTCCCTGCAGCACATGCTCTCCACAGCTGAGGTCATGGGCTGGCATTCCCCACACAAGCACCTACAAAACAAAACGTTTATCAGGAAACCGTATTACATCTCTCTCCCCCCCTTCGCTACTCCCCCCTCCTTCCCTGCTCTCTCTCTCCCCCCCGGTACACAGCACCGTAACGTAGTGTGGATTTGCATTAGGTAACGCGAGATACGGCTGATACTTGCGCATTAGTTTCTGTTATGGATCAGTATCAACAGTCCTGCCAGTAACGTTACTATATTATCAATGCTACTTTAGTTATAGCCTGATATATGAGAGCTAACTTTACAATGTTGTGATGTGACGTTAGCTAACATTCTGTAGCTAACGCCGGTCACTCACCAAGATAGCTGCCCAGTTCTCCACTGGTTCTCCTCACACCACAGCTCAATTTCTCTCCGATGGCCGTTATTTCTTCTAATCCTTGGCTGCTCCTGGTCTCTTGGACGCCTAGCAGGCTCATCATTATAAGGTTGTGGTCCGTCATATGCATTTGAATATTCATGTTCAACTTCTTCCGTGTCTTCTGTGTCGAAACTAGCATTGGGATCCATGTTTATTAATACGTTACACCAGCCGCTCTCCCCCTTGTTTACCCCATGTTACGTCACACGCGGGAGGTCACGTGCCGAGGCTTTTTTATGCGGAAGTGAACATTTCTTACAAAAACGACGCCAGATGTCACTGTAGTGTATATTTCTGTATAATTTTTTGAAAATCTAGTGTATTCATCATTTTCCTACATATTTATTCACAGGTGTCTTTAACCTGGAAGTTGCTCTTTAAGAGGTTAATGGGTTCCATTTCTGGCATTGACTGAAGGCTATTGTGTGATTTGAGATGTTGAAGTACGTATTTGGATGTACGCTCTTCGGGTTCTTCGGGTTTGAGTGGGAGCTCTAACTTGAAGCTATGTTTATCCCCATCACTGTCTGCTGCTGCCTCAAGGACTTCTGCCTCAGCAATAGCAGCGGCTGCTTCTCTTTCCATGTTCAGGACGTCCAGAGATGCATCTATATGTGCTCTTTCTATTTTCATTTGCATTTCTTGTTTAGCAAAAGAAACTCGTGCTCTTGCTGCTTCTGCTTTTGCGCGTGCAATAACTGCGGCTTTGATTGTGGAAGCACTGCTTTTCACGGAGCTTGATGCGACAGACCTGACTTTGAACGAGTTTGCTTGTTTTTCTTCCATTGTGAAGCCGAGGATGAGGTTTCTTCGTTAGCGCTGTTGTTGTAGTCTTCTCTCTTAGCTGTAATGTAGCAGCAGTAACTTGTATCTGCTCAAACCTGTTGTCCGGCCCGCTAGAAAGCTATTGTTTCACTGTGTCGTCCTACGTGCACGTATCTCTTGTGCACTTTGACTGTCAGCTAAACACCTTCCATCATCAAGGACTAGAGACCGTAGATGTCGTTTAATCGCTTTTAATCATGAAGAAAGGGTGAAACTAGGAAATAAACACAATACAAGAAGTACATAAATATGCGGAAGAATATTTACACACATTATACGTTGAATCAACACCAAAGAACATACACACACGTGGCTGTAGCACAAAATTATGGCTGTGGCTAACGGTAGTTCTACAGAGGAATTTACAACACACATTAACTATCATCTCAAAACTATTCTCTATAAACATATTCATTGTAAATGAAAGAACACTACGTTTATATCAATTGTACATACCAATAATGCGACCAAAGGCACGGAACGTCAAGGATTAGGGCAGATTGTGGTCACCAAAAAAACATGTGGCTGTCCTGTTCACATGCAGCTTCCTTATGCATTGGTTCACATGGTACATATTTTACACATTACGACTACCGCCAGCAGGGGGAGACAAATCCAACAAATGAACAACAATGTCCTGATGAGGACAGAACAAACAGCTAGCCCTGATACTCACTCTCCCTGAAGGTAGATCTTTGTTTGAAACCGTGGGGAATTGGATATCATTCATGTTATCCAAAAAAACGTAATAGTACATCATTAAAACACTTTACACTGTATCAAGACTGTCAAGTTGTCAAAGTTAGGCAGTAACTACAGCTTTGTTTGTCACTTACCTTCATAATTGTCGACGTAGCTGGATATGTAGCTACATCTTGAACCCCTTTTCTCTTTTGCTCCTCGGGGCTGAGCCTGCCGCTTGTACCAGCCGATGTACATCACTGATGTAGGTCTTGGAGACATCGAGTGTAAAATAGTGCCTATATAATATCTATACGCTATCTCTCTCGCTATCTATCGCTCTTCCCTCTACCGCTCTACTGTGGACCGGAAGTTTACAACCGCACGCCCAGCCGCCGGAAGTTGATAGACGCCATCTTGTGCAACTAGCCCAATCTGTACTTAGTTCATGAGAACTAAAGAGTTCTCATGAACTAAGTACAGATGAACCTTTGTGGGAAAAGTACTACGGTGTGAAAGCGCCTATAGATTTATTATTTACAAACAAAGCTGACAGAATAGTTAAAACCTACAACTCACTGACTCTGTCCTCTAAAGACATTGGTGAAAACAGTAATCTGTTTATATCTAAAATTAACGATGTAATGTCTTCCTTTTCAAGAAGAGGGTGCCTTAGGGACAGGCAATGGCGCCTCCAGAAATGTTTCATAGGGGTGGCCAAATGGGGCCACTGAAAATCTTGGGGTGGCCCACCAAAACCAAGCATTTAATTGTTGTAAAAGTATAGACTAGATGAAAACAATGGCAAAGAGAATCACCTACTGATATACTTTGGTTTCTTATTTTACATTTTCTGATACTATTCATCTGAAGTGAATATAATACGGATAGTTAATATTTTACTTCAAACAACATTTAAAAGAACCTTGTTTTGTGTTATGTATATGTGTTGGTGATT
>JAPTMU010000696.1:0-26996 GCA_028583405.1 Pogonophryne albipinna
TTCAGTAATCATGAAGTCTCAAAGGCACCCGACAGACATTAAAAGGGATAGTTGGATTGTTTTGAAGTAGACAAACGTGTCAGAAATCCCTACTTTGATCTTGAAGGCTCTCTTGAAGCCGATGGCGAAGAATCCTCCTAAGGGTCCCATGATGGAGGCGAAGGCGGAGAGAGCGAACTGATCAGCTCACTGATCCAGTAATGAGTGACCCGACAATGAAGAATACATATATTTATAATAACTAGTTTAGCTTGTTCCAGAGGTAGATAAAATAGCTAAGTGTGTTAGGTCTAACTCTTACGGTACGTCCACACAGCAGCTTTAAACAAATCTTCCAACGCTACTCTGCCCATTGACTTTGAATGGGGATGACGTCACTTTGCCTCGCTTTTCGCCGAACTGCATTGTGGGGGAGCGAAGCGAAGATTTCCAGGATTTTCAGGATTCAAAAGTTGAGCAATGTTCAACTTTTGAAGCTGAGCTGGACGTACCGTTATGTTACATGTATTCACATGTATCCACATGTAGCTGTGTTCATAAGTGTTTAAATCTGCAGTGTAACTTCCAGTCATGTCATTAATAAATGTCAGACTTGCAGTGTGGTATAAAAGGCAAAATAAATCAATAAAATGCAAAGCGTTAAATGTGTGCAGAGGGCGACACCATCTGGTCACAACTTTAAATATTTTACCATGTTTATGTGCAAATGAAGAACTCTCACTGGTTCAGAACCTTTTTCCTCAAGTGAGTCACTTTTCTTTTCTGATTTATGGGTATTTCACTTTATATTAAATACATAACAATAACAGTGCAGAACATCTAATACACTTCACTATGAATCCAGAACAATACAACTGCAGGAGTTTGGATACAGCGAGACGTTTGCATGCATTTGGGCAGAATCCAGCAGAGTGGATCGTGCCGTTCATCCTATGTAATGCATATTTAAAGAAAAAAGTCTAAATATTTAAAATAAAGCTGTGAAACAATCTCAATAACTGGCAGTAAAAATGTAAGTTTTTTTTAAATTGGAATAAAAGGATACATGTTGAGATAGGAAGTTCTAATGTCTTAAGAGAAGAGCTTGAATATTAAAAAAGACAAACTCTTTTGGCTCCTTCCTGTCTTTCTACTGGGTCTTCCTTGGCTTTGTACTGGCTATCTTCAAGCTCTATTCAGGTTTTTGGAGTTTTTTTCTAGCTCTATCGCTGATCATTATCTGAACCTGAAGGCTCTATACGGACTATCTTCTGGTTCTCCTCTGGATCCATCCACTATCTCTTGTCTCTGTCCAGTGAATTACACTTTTGTTACTGGAGCAGGTAAAGCATACAACAGATACTTTCACCATTATCGGAGCACGAAGTGGAAGCTTGGATGAAACACAGCGGACTTCTAAACAATGAACACCCGCAACTTAGAAGAAATAAAGTTGGGTTTTATGCGTTCTAATATTGCAATGCAAACCCATGATGTAATGACAGTAATTAAGAATAATGTAGTCATTGAATGCTCATTTCAGTAGATTTAGTCAAACAAAACATGAACATATTGGACATGGCCTCAAGACTGTAACCTCTTCACATTCTGTTGAAATAGTCAATTACTAGCCATATCTCACACATTGCTGTTTTGAATCATTAATATGTGGATGACAGTTGAACTGGATGATGTAACATTTATGCCATCTGCTGGAAAGAAGACGTATCGCTCTGTTGCCGTCGTTTGGACACCAAAAACAGAGTGAAGCTCTCATTTCATAAACAATCTTTGAGTACAGACACCGTCCTGCAGAGAGCACACAACCCAACAGCACGTTGTTGGTCTAGCATCACTTTACAAAACGTTTGCATTAAGACACTTAGACTAGCTGGTTCATTGTAAAGGTCAGTCCACCTTAAATGAGCAGTGGGTGATCAGCAGGTGAAAGGCAGGACACGGGAACTTGGTCCTGAGGAGAAGTAACGATTATTAAACGAGAAATAGTCGAGTCAAGGGGTCAAAGAAATGAACATTTGTGATTATTAGCAAATCGGTTGCAGGTGGGTGAAATCAGGCTTAGGGAGCAACGTATCACATGTAACGGCATTAGGTCATCAGGATACAAAATAGACAAATGTATTCCCTTACAGTTACAGAAGCAAAAACAATCAGATAACGGGTACATTTATGTAAAACAGGGCTCATTAACAGGATAGCAATGATACAAAACATTTAGAAATAAAGAACCATACATCAAATCATCCTATACAGTGGGGCAAAAAAGTATTTAGTCAGCCACCAATTGTGCAAGTTCTCCCACTTAAAAAGATGAGAGAGGCCTGTAATTTTCATCCTAGGTACACTTCAACTATGAGAGACAAAATGGGGGGAAAGAATCCAGGAAATCACATTGTAGGATTTTTAAAGAATTAATTGGTAAATTTCTCGGTAAAATAAGTATTTGGTCACCTACAAACAAACAAGATTTCTGGCTCTCACAGACCTGTAACTTCTTCTTTAAGAGCCTCCTCTGTCCTCCACTCGTTAACTGTATTAATGGCACCTGTTTGAACTCGTTATCAGTATAAAAGACACCTGTCCACAACCTCAAACAGTCACACTCCAAACTCCACTATGGCCAAGACCAAAGAGCTGTCAAAGGACACCAGAAACAAAATTGTAGACCTGCACCAGGCTGGGAAGACTGAATCTGCAATAGGTAAGCAGCTTGGTGTGAAGAAATCAACTGTGGGAGCAATTATTAGAAAATGGAAGACATACAAGACCACTGATAATCTCCCTCGATCTGGGGCTCCACGCAAGATCTCACCCCGTGGGGTCAAAATGATCACAAGAACGGTGAGCAAAGATCCCAGAACCACACGGGGGGACCTAGTCAATGACCTGCAAAGAGCTGGGACCAAAGTAACAAAGGCTACCATCAGTAACACACTACGCCGCCAGGGACTCAAATCCTGCAGTGCCAGACGTGTCCCCCTGCTTAAGCCAGTACATGTCCAGGCCCGTCTGAAGTTTGCTAGAGAGCATTTAGATGATCCAGAAGAGGATTGGGAGAATGTCATCTGGTCAGATGAAACCAAAATAGAACTTTTTGGTAAAAACTCAACTAGACGTGTTTGGAGGAGAAAGAATGCTGAGTTGCATCCAAAGAACACCATACCTACTGTGAAACATGGGGGTGGAAACATCATGCTTTGGGGCTGTTTTTCTGCAAAGGGACCAGGACGACTGATCCGTGTAAAGGAAAGAATGATTGGGGCCATGTATCGTGAGATTTTGAGTGACAACCTCCTTCCATCAGCAAGGGCATTGAAGATGAAACGTGGCTGGGTCTTTCAGCATGACAATGATCCCAAACACACCGCCCGGGCAACAAAGGAGTGGCTTCGTAAGAAGCATTTCAAGGTCCTGGAGTGGCCTAGCCAGTCTCCAGATCTCAACCCCATAGAAAATCTTTGGAGGGAGTTGAAAGTCCGTGTTGCCCAGCGACAGCCCCAAAACATCACTGCTCGAGAGGAGATCTGCATGGAGGAATGGGCCAAAATACCAGCAACAGTGTGTGAAAACCTTGTGAAGACTTACAGAAAACGTTTGACCTCTGTCATTGCCAACAAAGGGTATATAACAAAGTATTGAGATGAACTTTTGTTATTGACCAAATACTTATTTCCCACCATAATTTGCAAATAAATTCTTTAAAAATCAGACAGTGATTTTCTGGATTTTTTTTTCTCACTTTGTCTCTCATAGTTGAGGTATACCTAGGATGAAAATTACAGGCCTCTCATCTTTTTAAGTGGGAGAACTTGCACAATTGGTGGCTAACTAAATACTGTTTTGCCCCACTGTATCTCTATATGGAAACTTGGAGCCCTCAATCCAAAATAAAATGGTTCATCAACAGTCAGTGGTTAAAGTATAAATCAGTATGACAAAAACATTAAACATATTGTCCACTTATGTTAATAAAGATGGAGTTCATTTAAAGGGGACCTATCATGCAAAATGCACTTTTGTACGTCTTTTATACATGAATATCTGTCCCCGGTGTTCCACGGAACTCACCAAGTGTCAGAAAACACAACCCTCTCTCTTTTCCTCCATACCCAAATCTCTAAAAACGGGGCTGGAACGGATCTGATACAGATTTAAATTTCTCTGATGTCAGGAACGAGGAGCTCCGCCTATATGGCCAACTCTCCACCTATCAGGGGAATGAGAGGTTGGGCCACGGCCGGCCATTGCCGCTCGAAAGCGCTGGAGACGCTGTAGTACATATGCCAGGCCTGTAAGTGGCGCTGTAGTCTGCCACAAAAGCAGCCCAGAAGACTTCCCGGGCATGGTTGCCCTTCTGTTTATTCTCCGCTGTGGCTCTTTTTCTCCCTCCCCGAGGCAAGCGTTTGCTGCTGTAATTCAATGCAATCCCTCCCCGTCGAGGCAAGCACTGTAATTCTCTCCAGTTAGTCCACCAGCAGATGACAAACACCCACCTCTCCGCCTCTTCCAAGGAACGAGGGGATCGTGCGGCAGAGTTTCCGTTAGATTTGTTTTCGCCGGTCAACATGTCCGTTAAAGTTTAAATCTTCCAGACAAAATTAGAAAAGTGCCGGTCAAAGGTCTTCTTTGTTATTTATTGAGCTTTAAAAACAAATGGATAATGACTATATAATCATATAAGAATAAAACACGGAGGACGGAGATCTCTTTTTCTCCCCCTCTTCTGACAGCCCAGCAGCTGATCTCAAAGCATGCTCCCCTCTCCTGCGGGGGTGTGGTCAGCTGCAGCTAATTTGCATTAAAGCTATGTCACAGAATCAGCTCCTGCAAAGACAGGGCTGGAAAGAGCAAATAGAGCTAAATGAGGCATGGCTAAAATGCAGGATCTGTTTGGTATTTTGAAAAAAAACTATATTTATATACTTTATATAGGTATGGCATGTGTGAACTGTCATACGAGTTATTCATTGTCCTCTTGTTACGGAAATCTTAGAGCTAGTCCATACTGTGGAGACACACGAGTCAGAATGATCAAACAAGAAATGGTGAAACAAACAGAGTTGTCTTTCTGGTTATTTATTTGAATATTCAAAGGCACAGGTCTCACAGAGTATAGGATAGTCTGCAGGAGTGTGCGCAATAGTCACAAAATAGCAAAGCTTATATACAAGATAGGGCGGGCAGTAGGGATGGAAACGATTAATGGAATATTCGAATAATTATTCATGTATTCGAATATGAGTTATGAATATTTTTATCAATTTTTTTTTTTTTTTATAATTTTTTTTTGGGAGTGAAGCCTAAGTTGATTACATATTATCAAATTGAATAATTCAATGTATATATATGACTGTGCCATAGCTAAATGTGTTAGGTGACGTCTAAAGGTGTGTTTTGCTCCGCTCACCGGTCCCTCACAGCGGGCAGAGCTGCATGTGCTGATCTCTCTCTCTCGTGTCCGGTTATACTTCACTCGCGTTTATGTCCAAATCCATCAGATCTAGCTAGTTCTAGCTAATGATATGGCTGCTGCCCCTCCCTACACGCAGATCACGCAGACTCAAACCTCATCTTAGGCCCAAATGTGGCGCAAATGAGCTCCGCAGCCGTTGCGAGGTTCCGGGCGCTAACAGTTCATGAGCGTGCTCCCCCGCCCCCTGTCAACACTCGCGACACATGGCCAGCCTAAACAACAATAAGCGCTGCTTGGCTACCGTGTGTGGCGGCAAAGTACATAGACATTTTGACTGGAGAGATTTAGTTTTGCCGGTATTCAACATATTTTACCAGTCATAGTCCGGTAATTATTTACACTCCAAGAAGAGTCCTACACAACAGACATGGCGTCAAAAAGGAGTAATGTGTGGAAATATTTCGACCAGGTTAGTGAGTGCGGTGTAGAGGTCAAACTATGCCAAATTAAACTTATATATACATGCTATACCTTGCTATACCCACAACCTCCATTCCAGCTGAGAGGGTCTTCTCTACAGCTGGCCTGATTGTGAATCGCCTCCACACATGAAAGCTGTAGGCCTATAGCTGTCAAACTGTGATCACCAGTTCAATACATTTGACAAATTCGACTTGGTTTCTACACTTATTTGAACGTGTATGTATTTATTTCGAAAAAATTATTGAAAAAAAATTGGGTAAAAGAAAAAAGAAATCTGAATTTTTTTTTGGGAAATTTTCTTTTACCCAATTTTTTTTTATATAGGATATGTACATTTCGGTTAACCGGTTAACCGTTTTTTGGGGGGGTCGAATATTCGAATATACATTTGCTTTCAAATTCCCATCCCTAGCGGGCAGACAGAGTTTTGTGTAGCTAGGTTGAACGCCAGAAATCTGCTTTCACACGGATGTCTCATATTGTTATGGGAGTTCAAACTTTGTGTAAGACACCTGTGTCCTTGAGCCGTAGCAAACTTTGTGTGAAAAGGAGTAGTTTCAACATAGTCTGCCAAATCAGCTCTGTGGCCTTGAAGCGCTTGGGAATAATAACCCTCATTAGAGTATGCAGAGAAAACAGCACATATCAGGAAATGGTACAGTCGTGTTAGACAATGCTTTTAGAAGCATTTGGTTTTACCATATAAGGTAACATAACAAATTGCCACTACACTCTCCATCAGCTTCTGTTTCCATGTGTTCAGCTGAGCTCTTGATTGGAGGCTCTGCCTCTCCGCTATCCTCAGTTTGAATTTCATTAAGCTGTGAGGACTGACGACCAACACACTTGTGTCTTTTGAAAAGACTACGCCATTTAAATCTTTTGTCACAAACATTGCAGCTGTATATTTCCTCTCCTGTGTGGACTCTCATGTGTTCCTTTACATTTCTATTATTTGAAAAAACTTTCTTACAGACTGAGCATCTGTGTGGTTTCTCTCCTGTGTGGATTCTCATGTGTGTCTTTAAACTTCCACTCCGTGAAAAAGCTATCTCACAGACTGAGCAGCTGAATGGTTTCTCACCTGTGTGAATTCTCATGTGTGCCTTTACATTTCTATGATTAGAAAAAGCTTTCTTACAGACTGAGCAGCTGAATTGTTTCTCACCTGTGTGGATTCTCATGTGTGCCTTTAAACTTCCACTCCTTGAAAAAGCTGTCTCACAGACTGAGCAGCTGAATGGTTTCTCACCAGTGTGGATTCTCATGTGTTCCTTTAAATTTCTATTATTTGAAAAAGCTTTCTTACAGACTGAGCAGCTGTGTGGTTTCTCTCCAGTGTGGATTCTCATGTGTGCCTTTAAACTTCCACTCCGTGAAAAAGCTATCTGACAAACTGAGCAGTTGTGTGGTTTCTCTCCTGTGTGGATTCTCATGTGTTCCTTTAAATGTATACTCTGTGAAAAAGCTTTCTTACAGACTGAGCAGCTGTGTGGTTTCTCTCGTGTGTGGACTGTCATGTGTTGAAGAACATTGCTTCTATATGTAAACATTTTCTTACACACAGAGCAGCTAAATGGTTTCTTTACAGCACTACGTTGTGAATCACTGACAGATTCTTGTCTATTTTTCAGTGAGTTTGAGTCTGAGGCAGGTTCTCTGGTCTCCTTCCAATCAGCACTATCTTCAGTGTCAGGTTCAGAAGAGTCTTCAGTGTCAGGTTCAGAAGAGTCTCCAGTGTCAGGTCCAGAAGACTCTCCAGTGTCGTCCTCAGTCTTTGGTTGTAAACTGCTCTCTGGATCTGAGTTCCTGGCTGGTTCTGGTCCTCGCCAGTCATCTCCACCAGCTTCTGTTTTCATGTGTTCAGTTTGTCTTTGATGAGGCTGTGAGGACTGTGGTTTCTCTTTATCATCTTCACTCTTCACAGGGTCAGGAGTGAAAGTGGATTTGGTGATATCAGCCTCCTCGAGTTTCTGAAGCTGCTCTCTCTCCTGACTGATCCTGAGTTCCTCCTGTTCCTGCTTAATGTGTGGGGGGGACTCTGGGTCCTCCTGGTCCAGACTGGTGCTCCACTCCTGCTGGTCAGGGAGAAGCTCTTCTTTAACCACCACCAGCAGCTGGACGTCTGCAGGAAACAGGAAACGCACAGTCAGAAAAACCTGTTAAGTGTTAGCATTTAAAAATCAAATCACCATTAAAATAGGAGACATTTTACAGCCCTAATTAATGCCTTTGTTTTTATACTTTCATATTATCTTTCTTAGTCCCACCTATTGTGTATTTGTGTTGTCTCAATTCAACTTATGTAGCCCAGCCCCTTTCCACTTCCAGTTAGAAATGAAAAAGTTGTTTTCTTCTGGCGTAGCACTAGCTGCAATGTAAACAACACATTGTATTTGGGATTGTTCACAGATAGACTACGCCTACAATATAGAATGGTAATACTCTGTTACAAATTAAAATCCTGCATTCAAACCTTACTTAAGTAAAACTATGCAAGTATCATCAGAACATTTTACAGCACCTTCTTATGTAATAGTAATGATGGTGCAGTAAAATGTTCCCCGTCAGTGTTTAATTTATGATGTTTCTTGTATGTTGCATTTTACTGCTGTACATGTTCAAAGTTGCTCTTGTATAAATGATTATAGATGAGGGAACCTGCTAAATATTAAAATGTGTGTTTTTTATATACCGTACCAGTCAAAAGTTTGGACACACCTTCTCATTGAATGATTTGTGTTTATTTTAATTTGTTTCTACTTTGTAGATTAATACTGAAGACATCAAAACTATAAAAGAAAACATATGGAATTATCTAGTTAACAAAAAAGTGCTAAAAAAATCAAGAATATTATTTTTATTTTAGATTCTTCAAAGTAGACCCCTTTTGCCTTGATGACAGCTTTGCTCACTCTTGGCTTCTCTCAGTCAGCTTCATGAGGTAGACACCTGGAAAGGTTTTCAATTAACACGTGTGCCTTGTCAAGAGTCCATTTGTGGAATGACTTGCCTTCTTAATGTGTTTGAGACCATCAGTTGTGTTGTGCAGAGGTAGGGTTAGTGCACAGTGGAGAGCCCTATTTGACTACTGTTGTAATCCATATTATGGCAAGAACAACTCAACTCAAAGACAAACGATCACAGAGCTCAAGAAGCATACAATCTTAACATCCACTGTTCAGAGGAGACTGCGTGAATCAGGCCTTCGTGGTCCAATTGCTTCAAAGATCCACTACTGAGGATGAACAACAAGAAGAAGAGGATTGTTTGGGCCAAGAAACACAACGATTGGACATTAGACAGTGGAAATCTGTACTTTGGTCTGATCGATCCAATTTAGAGATTTTTGGTTCCAACCTCCGTGTCTTTGTGAGACGAAGGTGAGCGGATGGTTTCTGCATGAGTGGCTCCCACCGTGAAGCATGGAGGAGGAGGTGTGAGGGTGGGCTTTGCTGGTCTCACTGTTGGAGATTTATTCAGAATACAATGCACCCTTAACCAGCATGGCTACCAAAGATGCTTCCTGATTTCTTACAGTGCAGACGCTTTTCTGCTTGCTCTTGCCTCTGCTTACTTTTTTATGCTGATTTTCCTATTTTTCTGAAAACTAAAGAAGACTTTAAATGTTTGTTGGAAACTGTCGGCTCTCTACATGCGGAGGTGTTCATCAGTGGCCCTCTACCGCCTGTCAAAAGAGGAGTGGAGAGATTAAGCAGATTGTTTGAACAGAACACGTGGCTTTCAACTGCCTGTACTGACCATTCTGTCCATTTTATTGACAATTGTAACTTTTTCTGGGACGGCAGACATCTTTTTAAGGCAGATGGAGTTTGTCTGAACAAGGCAGGAGTGAAATTGTTTATCTCTAACATATTCAACTGCCTGCTTCGTCAATCTGTTCCCTTTGCCAAGGACAAGCAACAAGAGGATTCAAAACAGGAGAAAGACACAACACATCGCGCAGAAAACCTTGAAGAAGTATCACTGCACCCGCCTGTTTGAACGTCTTGATTATGGGAAACCTATGAGACAAATGGAGGAGTCTCCACCACACTTCACCCCCCTATCACCTTTGAGGATACTCTTCCTTCATCCCCCAGCTCTCTCTACTCTCCATTCACCCTTTCACCCTCCCTCCTGGAGTTTGATGACCACATGAAGGCGACACACAGGGTTGGCAGCATGTCCTTTACCCCCGCCCCTCAACGACGCCCAGCGCAATCACCGAAGCAGAGAAGCGCACCATCTCCCCCGTCTTCATCACCGTGCCTACGTCAACCACCTCCCCCCCTTCAAGACAGCATCTGCGGTCTCCGAAGCCTGATAAGGATGTGTGTGTACAAAACGCAGCAAACTCTAACTGATATGTGCTGGGTCCAGGCTCAAGGGCGTATGGCACTCAACTCTTTCCAGGACATACCGGGGCCCTGCCTGCCTGTATCTTTGCCAATATCTGTGTTGATAGGTAATAGATTGAGAGCGGTGAATCAGCTTAGAAACAGGAAGTGCTCAAACGTTTGTGTGAGTTTATCAAATTTAGCAGTGATTCCATGTCAGCCACAGCTTGTTACAAAAAACCTGACTGATAGTGTATTCAACAAACTTAAACTAGCTTTATTAAATGGCAGGTCTTTGCCAGGAAAAACATTTTTAATCAATGATTTTATCACTGAGCACTAGGGGTGTAACGGTACACGTACCCGTACCGAAATTATTCGGTACGGGCCCTTCGGTTCGGTACACGTGTGTACCGAAGTGTACCGAACGAATATAACGTTAAACGTAAAAAATTGAGAACGTGAACAACTTCTTGGAAGTAATCTCAGGTGCTGCGTCGCAGCATTCAGAGTAATTTGCTCACATTGTGTTCAACGCGTCATAGAGCGAGCAAGTCATTTCATTGGACGAGTGGCATGCTATGAGAGCTGGTCAGAGGGATGCGTTCAAATGTAGTCAGTAATTTGAGGAACTGTCGAAATGGCGAACGCAGATAAAGTTGAGCTCGAAAATCCTCCAGCATCATTGAAGTCTCCGGTTTAGGAACATTTTGGTTTCGCAGTTACGTACAAGGATGACGGACAAAGACAGGTGGACCGAACCAAAGCTGTTTATCGGCATTGTTCAACTAAAATTGGTTACGCGGCTGGCAATACATCAAACTTGCACACTCATTTGAAAAGGCATCACCCGAACGTGAATATCACCGGTACCAAAAGACTGAAGCGCACACCCAACTCCCACTAGCATTTAAGCCTCCATCACTCGCAAAAAGTTCAGACCGAGCCAAAGCTATTACAAACGCCAAATATCCTTATGTTGCCATGTTAGCAAAGCGCTACCTGGCTGTATCTGCTACCTCTGTCCCTAGCGAGAGGGTGTTCTCCACAGCAGGAGACATTGTTAGTGCCAGCAGATCTGCCCTAATACAGATTATTTCAGTTAATCGAAAAGCTGCACCTTAATGTTTATTTTATTATATTTTGTATTTATTTGAGTGAATATTCATAGTTTAATAATAATTAAAAACCCAAAACTAATAGTTTATGTTTTGTGAGTAGGCTACTACTAGTAGCCTTCAGTAAAGTTCAAATACAGATTATTTCAGTTCCTCGAAATGCTGCACCTTAATGTTTATTTTATTATATTTTGTATGTATTTGAGTGAATACATTATTCACAGTTTAATAATAATTAAATTACCGAAAACGTACCGAACCGAACCGTGACCTAAAACCCGAGGTACGTACCGAACCGAAATGTTTGTGAACCGTTACACCCCTACTGAGCACAATCTCGATTTTATGTTTTTAACGGACACTTGGATTGAACAAAATAACAGTGCAGCTGTTCTTATCGAATCAACCCCTCCCAACTTTAGTTTTATGAGTCAGGAAAGAATGCATAAGAAAGGGGGTGGAGTTGCTATTTTGTTCAATGATTCCATTCAATGCAGGAAGACATCTTATGGGAACTTTGCTTCTTTTGAATATGTGGCCCTTCAGCTGAAATGCTCCTCTCAAGCTCTGTTCCTAACCTGTTAAGCCCCAAAGCGGGGGGCTTTTTTTTTTTTTTACTACTGTGTCTCAGGGCATCTTAATATTTAAGAACCTATTAATGTGTTATACCAGATTAACGGGAATAATCTCAGCTAACTGACGATACAAACCATTTTCCCTGACTACATTAACAGACTACAGTGGACATTTTCAATGGGCTGGGTCCCAGGAGGATATTATAATTATTATAATAAAGTACATTTGTCTAATAATACTTACATACTTGTACTTAAATAAGATATGAATGCAGTACTTTAACTTGTAATGGAGTATTTTCACAGTGTGGTGTTTGTACTTTTACTTCAGGATCTACTACCTGCAGCAAGTGCCAATAAAGGGTCTAAACTAGTGGTGCACGATAATTATCGGCCCGATAGTTATCAGTCCGACATTAGGAATTATGACGTCATCCCGATAAACCCGATAAAAGTATTAATAGCCCCGATAATATACAATATATTTTTTGGGTAAAAAAAAAAGAAAATAATACTACGGTGTGGGTGGATTGGGATGAGGGGCGCTTGTTTTTCACTCGGCTCCTCCCGTTTTGCCAGTACTGTGGTATTAGTGGTTTAGGAAGAGGGGAGATTTTCACAAATCCAGCGCTCCCTAACTCATGCCTGGCTGTGACGTAAATGGTGTGCGGCCGTGAAGCCAGGACAGTAAACAAACATGTCGTCGGTAGTATGGGACTATTTCAGAGTTAGATAGTTCGCTTGCTATTTGTATTAACAAATGCAATGCAGAAGTTCCACGAGGAGGGAAAAAGGCAACGAGCTATAATACTTCCAACCTGATTAGTCACCTGAAACATCGCCATCGCTACGATGGTGTGTTAAAAGCGCACGAAGACGCCTGCGCTGCTAAACTAGTGGCGAATCCAAAGCCAGCTGCAAAGGCACCGGGGCGAGGCTTTTGAAAAAGGCAAGAACTTTATTTGGGAAAATAAATATAGTCACTTTGAAGAGTCAAAACTGTTCTTGGCTTTGTTTTGTTCATAGTAGTAATGCTCATGTCATTTGCTCACTACTAGTCTTTTTTTTACCACCAGGTGTGCAAAAACTACAGGTACATTTAATATATATATATTATATTATTATCGGTATCGGTCTTGAGAAGCAGGAAGTTATCGGTATCGGTTTCAAAAAACCAATATCGTGCATCCCTAGTCTAAACTGTTATTAATGTGATAATAAAATGTTACTGAAGAGTTTAAAGTGTTACTGAAGAGTAAAGGGAACAGACCTGCTCTGTGTATCCGAAGCTGAGGCTGTAACACAGCGTCCAGTAGCTTCTGGAGTCTCTTGTTCTCCTCTTTGGAAAGAGACAGCTCCTCCTCGAGCTCTGCTATCGTTTTTTCAAACAGAGCAAATATCTCTTCTTCAGCGGCAGCAGTGAGTCGCTGCTTCTTCAACGACAGCAGCATTTGGACTTTACTCATGTTTACTAGATCACCTCTTCCTGCAAACTCCGTTAAACAAACCGTTTCTCTCTCCATCAAACTCTCAATCTGACTAGTGTTGCTAACGTGTTTCCAGCTAGCATGCTAAGCTAGCTCCTATAGTCCGAGGTAAACGCTCCAGAAAAAAGAGCACAGAGTCTATTCAGAGGTTTATCCAGACACACAGATGATGGATCAGTAGTGCTGGAGCTCACACACACTTTGTCGGGAACACAGAGAGAGAGAACCGTAGCGACGAGACGCCACGTGGACCCGGGTTAGAAAGAGCTGGGAATTTAACTTCTTCTTCTTCTCTTTTTTAATGGCGGATCGCAAACAGCTTTTAGTTGCATACCGCCACCTACTGTACATGAGTGTGTATTATCATGTCATTCCATCTCTAATAAAACAAAATAACGAAAAATAAAATAAGAAACCATAAAATAAATAAAACTCATCCATGATCTATTCTGCGGTATCTCTCCGTGAGACAGCGGGGGGTGTGCGTCAGGTCCACCAGAACAACCTGCTGGCTCGTTGCGGATACGTAATTTCACATTCTAGCACAGTTTATTGCTCTTATACCTTTATTGTTGCCAACTACGATGCTCAATAGCACTTGAGTAAAGTTGGAACGATATTGGCAGATTCAGATTTCACGGAAAAATAACTCATGAACAAAACGTTGTTCAGACACAAAGTACGTCTCCTAAGTACCGTGGTAAGGTTGACAACGAACTACAATCACATTTTGATTAAAAAAACAAGCCAATACGTGCCGTCCTCCGAGCTGGACACATTACATTGGTCTCTATCTGCAGCCGGAGAAGAAACGAGTGCTCAGGGACCGTCTGCAAAGTGTAACTCCGAAAAAAGAGAATACAATAATATTCAATCACTTCACTATTATACAGTATATTACTACCAAACTCACTACACACATCGATAGTCTTCTGGTGGTCATACTACAGCAGAGAGTTTGGAAGAATGTGGTTTTGAATAATTTTGGGGAATATTTATATAATGTAAAATCTTCAATAAATATGGCATCATCTTCAATCAAATCCATACTTTTGCCCTGGCATTGTTGATGTCCTTTTTGACAACTATCTAGGGATTTTTTACTTTGGGGTGGGCTGCTGTTGGGGAATTTGAAAAGATATGCAACTGACACAAAGAAAGACACATTTGGCCAAAGTAAAACAAGGGACACAAACTGCCATGTGGAGAGATGGTTTGGAATAGTCAAACATTCTATTCTAAAAAAGCAGAGACGACTGAGGCCAGCGACATTCATCAGACAAATGTATGGCTCTCTCCAGGGGAGGTACAGAGAACACATAATGGCACATCACTTATCTGAGCAGTTACAACATTGCTACCAAAAGACATCAGTCAATCTAAGGAATGTTGGGCAAAGAGAGATGGAGCAAAGCCTCGCACTGCCAGCTCCAAATATTACACCACTCCAGACATTCTTCCAGTTCCAAAAAGAGCAACGTTAACTCTGAACACTGGTGAAGATATTCAGAGCAGATGTGGAGAACAGCAGCAATGACCCCACAAGTAAAGGGTCCAAGCCTGCAACAGAGCTATTGTTTTGCTATATTAAAATGTATGCTTTAAACAGAGTAACAAAGTAAGCAATTCTTCGAGCTATAAAAACAACGTTAAGAAAGCATTAAAAACGTTTTAGCATGAGGCAATCTTTCTGTCATAGAAAACGTAGAAATTCTAAAAAAATTAAATGTAAGGAAAGTATAATGTGCATTAAAAGTATTTAAAATTGAATTAATAGCAAATACTGTACGAAGTTATTATGATACCATTGTTCATTTCATTTTAGGTTGATGCCCTTTGGACGTGCAAACCAACTGAAGCTGTTGTGGCTGTTGTAAGACATGCTGAAGAGAAGCATCATTTCACCCTGAGGCACAGAGCATTTCAGAGTTTGAGACCTGACGAACTCATCATAGGCGAGGCAAGTATTTATTAAAACGTATGCTGTCCCGGACTGCTCATCTCACATAAGCCATTATGTTAATGATTCAATTGTTGACAAAAAGTATGTAATTTGTGCTCCACAAAATGATATCCAAGTAAATTGTTAGGCCAGTCCATCTGGAGTGTGACTTTAGATAGACCAGTTTTAGCAAACGTTTTAGCATAATTGATCCATTCTAAAATGATCTGACAATGATGTGATTAAAACCGACTTTGGCCTCTATATTAGCTGGCATTTTGTACGATTATTTCCCCTACAATTTATCCAAAAGGTAATCGAATGTTACATTAGAGCAGTGGCGGTTCTAGACCAATTTGACTGGGGGGGCCACTGGGGGGCCAGTTATTTTCTGAGGGGGGCACAATAAATGCAGGACGAAAAAGAGAACTAGACAGTATGAAGTAATTGCGCATAAGAAAACAATGCAATACAGTTATTGGTATTTGTTTCAGTACACTTATTTATTTCAGATAGATCTTATAGTTATTACTGTTAGCTTCAGCTTAAGTTATAGTGCAATGTTTGCACTCACACCATATTTATATAAAAATAAAGGCAATGAACAGTTACATCTCTACTTTACATACGGGTGTCTGCACAATCTCACCTTACAGCAACAAAATCCTGCGGTTTTTGGCAAACCGAGTACCAGAAAATATACATTAAAAAAAAAAAAAAAAAAAAACTTGTCATTGTTAGGGGGGCCACAGGCCTGGCCCCCCTCTAGAACCGCCCCTGCATTAGAGGCATCCTCAACCTGAAGGATAATGCTGGCCGTCTATACCTCCTGGATCACTACAGCATGGGTGTGATCCTACACGGCACCCGAGAGCAGATGGCCAGGCAAGAGCTACAAAAGGTGAGTGAAACTGATTATTCATCCCTTTAGTTTTGTAGGCTTGAGAAAGGAGACTGAGCGTGTCTACACTTATGTTTACATATTCCCTAATTGTTCCAGGTCACCTTTGATCTTATGATGGAGCCATTGGATTTGTGAATATAAGAAATGTGCACTGGAGGTTTGTGGTGAGTTTACAGCGACTCGTGTAGTCATACTGTAGCTGCTTTTACAGCATGTATGTTTTGATCAGGGTTTGCACATTTCAAGTTCATCAACTATTACTTTGAAGATGTTTGATTACATGTATTCAAATGCATACAACTAAATATACATTGCTATTAAAACATATTGTAATACATGACTCATATACTGTGACAGAGTTAAGACTAAAATGTGTATCTCATGCAGCCCCATTTTGTAAATGCATCTTTGCCTCAGGACTGATTTGAAAATGCTTCTTTTAGTTTTAATGTCTTCATGTTCTTCATCTCTATCATAGGGAAACAATATAACATGTAGTCCATAATAAGTACTCATTCAAACATTTCTCATTGGTGGTCGCTACTGCTCCGCTACAGATTTGAGTCTTCTGACCCCAAATTGTGCAACTTTCTTTCATCTGATCTGACATCTTTAATTATTTCAATACTTTTAAGTCTTAATTATACCCATTTAAAATGCGTAGTTATTATTTTAGTATTACTTTTAATAGCTTTTTTAACAGTTGAAGTGATTTTAATAATGTGAATCTATTAGTTAAGTGTGGTTTTCATTTTTGAAGAAACGCTGGTACATTATTGTTGCTGCTGACATATTGAAAAAGCTTTGGTTTAATTATACCGTATGCTACTTTTTAAAACTGTACCTCCATGCCCTTTCAAGCCACATGTATGTGGTTGATCCTCTGCAAGGGTCAAATGAAGTTGAGGACTCCAGAAAGGCTGGTTACAAATTTGGGTAATATAAAATATAGCACAGGAAATACATTGGTTAAACGCACATTTGGTAAAGGCAAAGAGTCAATAAAAATGTTTTCCTATTGTTCTATAGAGAGTATTTCAAGATGCGCCGGAACAGACTGGGAAAAGAGGACTGGGTTAGCATCAAATGGCAGCCTGGAAAGATAACCCACGCCTTCCAGAAAGATGCCACCAGTTGTGGAGCCTTTGTCATGCAGGTGATTCAATGCAACATGTTCATTAATAATAAAGCTTTTTATTTTAAAGGGAAATTCAAACTAACGTCATGTTATTTTACCGTCTGTCCAGATGGCCGAGATGACAGTGAAGGAAACACAGACGTTTCACATCAAGTCATCAAAACAATGTCTTCAACATCTACGAAGACACATGGCAGAAGAAACTCTCGGAGGATCAGGGATTAGCCAAACATATGAAATGAATATATGGACGGCTTCCTGTAAATTGAACCTGTTATTTGTTCAGTTTCAAAGGATGGCTTCTGTTCCTTCTGTGGAACTGAGGACCTGCCTGTTGATGCTGTTTGGGTGAGACTACATGATGCATTGTTTTGAAACTCCAGAGGATAATCTGAATAGTAGATCATATATCGATCATCTGGAGTTAGATTTCAGGAATAACATCAAAGTAATGACATTTTGGATATTTTTATGCATTACAGGTTTCCTTTAGTTTTTCTTATAATTTGTTAAAGTTTTAGCAAAGTACAGATAAACCTGAATAACAACAAGTATTTATATATTTAAAAAAAGTATAATCTCTATAAAATGAATATGCCTGCTTTACAAGTGTCCTACACTTTACATTTTCTAATACCTTTGTTGTATTTGTCCCCATGTAGATTCAGTGTGAAACGTGTGGGAGATGGTTTCACACGCAGTGCCTCGGAATGACTGCTGCACCAATACCAAAGAAAGACCCCGTGGTGTTGTGTGTTGTGTATCCTCCCTGACTAAAGAGGCTAGAGGTGAGTTTGTGTAACTTTCACCAGAGGTACTAGGATTTGGGGAGGTAAGGCTTGTAGTTTGAACTACTACCACAGTAGAAGTAGTGCGCTTACAAACGGCATGTGGGGGAAATCCAGCCCAGCCAGTGATTTGAAATCGGCCAAATGAAAGCTGAATTTTGTACAAAACAAACGAAAATCCAGAAAAAAGCTTTGCTAAAGATTTTGGGCAACTGAAGTAATGATTAATAATCACCTGTCCATAGTTTTAAATTGTTATATCCTTAATTAAGATGTTAAATATATTTTCAATTACAGATTAAAGTAGTCACAGATGTTCATGATGTTTTCCATGTCTGACATTAGATTGTAGATTTGTTCATTAATATTGTACAGTAGGTGAAAAGCCTGAAATGTTTTATTTTTCAATGTTAACTTTAATTTTGTCACAGTCTGCTCCATCAAGTAGTTTTCCATTCACCTGTCTCACCTGATAACCACACCCACGTTTTTGCTCACTCTCTTTCTCTTCTGCACCCATTAGCTTCACTGCCAGTATTTAAACCCTCACCAGACACACACCCGTTGCCAGATCCTACTTTGCCTTCATGCTAGTCTTTCACGCGTTTGTTACAGATTGTCTACCCGGTTCCGACCCTGCCTGTCCTTGGACTATCCTGCCTTGCCTGCTGTCTGACCCTGCCTGTACCTCCGTTGACCGCCTCGCCTGCTCCCTGACCCTGCCTGTACCTCCGTTGACCGCCTCGCCTGCTCCCTGACCCTCTGCCCGGCCCTGACTCACCTTCTGCCCGCTGTCCTCTGGTTCGTTTGCCTGCACATCATCCGGCTGGTACTGCTGTGCTGGTATCCCTCTGCTCTGGTATTATTACCAATAAAGTTCATTACCAATACTCCTTGGTTTCTCGAGTGCTGCATTTGGGTCCTCCATAACATTGTGACAATTTGACTGTTTCATAGCTAATGAAAAAGTTGTTTCATGTCTTAATTGATATATAACATACTGTATATACAATGTGTAACATATATATGTATATATCAATGTGTGTGATATCCAGTTTATTGAAGATTAAAAGACTGTTCTACTTTTGATGGATCTTGCTTTGATGTAGGTGATAGTATACCATGTATATATTCAGTCTGTACGTTAATTAATGAAAGGACAATAAAACAGTGTTATGGTTTATGAATAAATAGGAGATGTTCTTTTGAGTTACATTTCAATAGCTTCTGGATAAAATTAAGGGGTCTCCTGATTGACAGTAACTTATACTTACCAATACACTTTATTTTAAAAATAACATAACGATAATGAAAATACATTTCCAAATATAGTTTTGTAGTGTAGCAAGTTAGAGACCATTAATGTCTGAGGTGAGTTTGGTAGCACTCCACTGTATAATAGTGAAGATATGGAAGATTATACCATATTATATTACTCGCGCTACCTAACATCCATGAAGGCAACATGACAGAGGGATGGCCTGTCACTCAGGATGCCAAACTACTCTTTGGTAAGCCCCGCCCCCCAAGCAACATCAGGGCCAAAAGTTTGAAAGCGAAAAAAAAAGAGATAATAATTTCCAAGTCAAAAAAGTCACAGTTTGTCGTAAAACTGTTGAAATATAAGACTATGAAAAATACGCAACTAGAAAGACTACAAATCCCAGAATCCCGGTCCCGCATGCTGGCTCTCACGAACCGACTAACTCCCCTTGTGTGTGTGTACAGCTCTCAACGTGCCCAGACTTGGAGTGATTTTCACCTCGTTTAATACTTTCCACTTCATTCTGAAAGAAAGAAGTGAAATGTGCCAACGTGACGGCCGTCTTGAGATGTAGTTCATTGAGCGGTTAACACAAAGTGTTACTTCACAGTTTTACGACACTTTTTCATTTCTTTGACTTGCAAAATTATCTTTTAAATTGACAAACATCATGTGTGTAATTCGTGGCACAATTCAAACGGGATGGAAAGATAATCTTTCTCTCTCCATCGACTTCAATACATAATTTGACCAGACCAGGTTGACCTTAAACAATGCGAAAGGAAAATGGCATTTTAATAAAAATAATAATTGACATTTAAATGGTGCTTTTCATAATGCCCACACTTTTTTTTTCTTCTAAATGTCACCTAACAAGGTGCAGGTAAGTTCAACACTTGAATATCATCAGGTCATAGCAGTTTTACTACTTTAAACTTTCGCGAATTCAACTTAAGTTTTGTGAAGCCATCACATCTAGTTAAAAAGAGAAATATATATTTCCCTGTAATTGCTGATTTACCTGGGACTTGATTGACATTGGTGCCTGTAGTTTTATTTCGGACAAATGTTTATTTATGAAGCAACAATTTAAACACATGGTAGCACAAGTAATCCGAGCTCATCTGTTTGTTTTTTTTCAGGTCTTCCATCAATTCAATTATTTGAAGTAGCTTATTATCATAAAAAAATCAACGGTTCTTTTCAGAGCCATATTCTTCTTCCTACTCTCTTTCACGCCTCTCGTTTCCTTGTCTTTCGTTTTGTTTTTCTCCCTCCCTGTATGTCAGTTCATCCTTTGTTTGTTGTTGCCCTTTTTATCACCACTTAGAAATGGCATCGAAGCAACTGAATGAATGGCTAGAGGCGGGGAAAGCCCTCACAGATGAGTTGGCAAATAAGGCAAGTACAACATTATCCAAATATTTCTTATAACATTTACTCAAATGATAAAAGACACACACATTATAAAGATGTGTGTGCAACAATTAAGGGAAATATCTCTCCTATATATTTATATATATTAAGAAACCAAAGAAAAGAAAGCAAGGATCAAATGTTTCCTGGAGGAAGAGGAACCTGGATGGGAATCTTCTAACCCAGTGCTTCTCAAAGTGTGGTCCGCGGACCACTGGTGGTCCGTGAGCGCCCCCTAGTGGTCCGTGAGTATATTGGTAACATTTCACATTTTAAATAAATAAATTCATTTCAGTTTTCCGCACTCTCGCGGGAATATCTCCGCAATGGAGCGAGCTTAAGTTTCACTTTCGATTGCATGATATAGCCCAGCGCAACACCTTCATCACACATATTGCCACTTGTTTGTACCATTTTCAGGTGATTTGTAATCTGTTCTAGAAAAACGATGTGTTTTCTGATATTTGTGGAGTTAGGTGGTCCGCGAGTGTTTTTTTATTGGTTAAGTGGTCCTTGGTATGAAAAGGTTTGAGAAACACTGTCCTAACCCAACATACAAGAGAGAATCGATCTGGTCTGTAAAATATAATCTAGTTCTAGTGTTTCATTAAGTTTTAATGTTGTTCAATAATGTTTCCTATATCATCATACTTTGTTTATGCAGTTAAACCTTCCAGCTCTCAGGAGTCCCCAGAGGTCGAGGAGTCACAGACACATGAGATTCCTCTACAGGTCCCAAGTCTTGGTATGCATAATGAATTCTTAAATTATCCTTCAACTTGAAATGTAAAGGAAATGTAGGTAATTGTTTATAGTATGTAATAGCTTTGTTCATGATGCATTTAAAGTGAAAATCCATGTATGGAATATCTTTTTTTAATTAAACTAAGTTCCATGATTTGTTTTATATTTTGTTATTTTAGATCAACATCTTCAGACACTGAGAAACCTGTTGGGTTCTATCACTGTCCCTGCATCATCAGAAGAAACACCCACTGTATCAACATGGACCCAAAGACAGTTGAAACGTGAACACAAATTCAGAGCTGCAATGCCAGAGCTCCTTCATTTGAAATTGGCTGCAGAGATTGTCACTAAACGTTCCTGTCTCCAATGCAAAACTGCTGATGGACTGTGTTCCACCAGGAACTCCCTTTCTTTGTCCGGCATGTGACCCAATTATCCATGGTAAAAATGTCTTCCGTGACAGGGAAGCCATGATTGATGGGTTTTACAGACCTATTCCTCCCACATCCTTAGTGGTTGTGGATGAAAGTGGCAAATATGGACTCTGTGAACAAGGTGGGTTCAAATAGTTTATTACATATTCCCTTACCATGGTTTCCTAATGTGCACTACATATACAGCGGCATCATTTTCACCATGTCGGAAGTTTGCTTTAACTGTTAAAGTGTCTCTTTTTAATTGACTATGTCCTAACATGCATATGAATCTCTGAAATGTGTGTGTCTGCTTCCAATTCCTCCACCATCCCAAATCTGCTTCTGTGGTCCAAGCAAAGATTTCCCCATCATCCCAGGAAAGCAGACCGTGTTGGTGACTATCAATGGTTTGTTGCCACCAGAAGACGATGTGGTCAAGCAAAAATACAGGATTACTATTATACTTTTGTCCTGCGTTGCATAGATACCTGTCAAATTGCACATTGATATTTTTTCTCAGGTCCATACAACGTTTTCCTGCCTTCTGTGTGCTGTCCAACTTGTTCCACCAAATGGTCCCCGAGCATAGGTGACTTGCTTGGATACAAATACTGGCCAGCAACCAGCAGCTGCAAAATGATTTTTAAGTTTGATGTGTTCACATCATTCGAGCAAATTAAATTGGCCAGCCCAGCATTATCCCAGCAAGTATTTATAAAAATGCTTGAACATCGATCGCTTTCCACGGGAAGGGTAAGATTAAAATGTGATTTTTGAATACCAAACTTTTAATTAACCAAATGAATACCCTTCTTGTTTCCAGACAGGCAGAATCTGTAGCGATACCTTCCACAGAGTCTTTCGGGAGTTTGCCTTCTGTAATTACAGACAAGAAGATCTGAGCCTGGTGGAGCCCTTTAAATGCCCAGCATGCACACCTGACATGCTGGCTATTGCTGTAGATGGCAATAGAAGTCCAGAGGGTCAGTGAAATCATATTCTCATTTTAGTTGTTGTTTTATTGACTTCGCTGAATGTCTTTGCTGAAATGTTTAACTTTCCGCAAATCTACAATTTTTTTTTTATTTTTTTTTTATTTTCCAAAGTTTGTTGACCATCAGAAAACAATAGTTGGTTTGTAATTACACATAATTATATAGAGTGCTCTCATACTTGTTTGATTCTGAAATTGTATATATTATTTATATAAATATATGTGTGTGTGTCCGCATCTGTAGCCTGCATGTCTCATTATACCGTACTGTCAATGAATCAAAGTAAATATATAAGTCATCATGAACACATCTGTCCATCAGACAGAGGGCTGCTGTGCCTCCTGTCATCATTAATGGACGTCTCTTTAAAATGACCGCTCAGAGGAGAGGAGTTCTCATTTCTCTAACCGCCTGCTGCTTCCCCTCCTCTCTCCTCGGCTCCCCTCCTCGAGTCCTCCGCTCGCATCTCCTGTGGACGGGACTAAGACAAGAGGATAGGAGTCGAGGAAATAGGCTTGTTTGAGACGCGTTGCGGCTCGCCTCGAAAGTAGACGAGAATAGCCGATCGCAGCCGGGGGAGGTCTCAAAAAGCTCGCCTGAAGTCGGACAGCTCGGAGTCGGCTTCGTCTTCTTCTTCTTCTTCTCTCGGTTATTTGGCGGATTGCAAACAACTTTAAGGTGCATACCGCCACCTCCGGAGTCGGCTTGACTCGGTTTGCATTTATAAAGAATGCACACATGTTACACAATCGTTAATGTCAGATATATTATGTACTAAGTAAATACATTTGTTCCTGCTCAAGATTAGATTCAACTTTATTGTTATTGCACATAGTACAGGTACTGAGACAACGAAATGCAGTTTAGCTTCTAACCAGGAGCAACAAGCAGTGAAGTGAAAAGTAATGTACACCATCTACAGAATAACATATAGAATGAATTGAATGATGAATAAACAGTGAGGGGTATGAATACACTAGATATACACAGCAGCCTGTGAGCAGTATGAACAGTGTGTATGAATATGCTAAGATATATAAAGTATGAAAACGGTAAGCAGTGCAAGTATAGTATAAAATATATGGATATTAATTTCATGATGATAAACATTGTGGAACAATGATGAAAAATGTGACTGGAAGTGGCGACGTAAAACTGACACAAAACAACAACAAACTTTTGCCGAGCCAATTGGAGAGTTTCATCACCAGCACGTGGTAAAAACCACCAATGAGCGCTCAGCTCGAGATACCAGGGAGTCGTTTCCCATCAAGCATTTCGCTTCCGCAGCCCGTGGAGAGGAACTGCGCCGCCTCGCCGCGCCTCGCTCTCAAGGCTGCGGGCGTCTTTGTCCCGCGAGATTTCAACGTCTCATGTAGGCGGGACTCCAGAGCAAGTCGGACAAAATGACTAACCATCATGCAACGCATTAGCAAGACGTTGATCGCAACTGCGCAGGTCTGCGCAGGTCTCGCTTGTCTCAAACAAGCCTAGTAAGTCGCACCGGAAGAGGACCTTATTTCTGAAAAATTATGTATTGAAGTCAATAGAGAGAGAAAGATTATCTTTCGATCCCGTTTGAATTGTGCCACGAATTACACATATGATGTTTGTCAATTTAAAAGATAATTTTGCAAGTCAAAAAATAAATAATGTGTCGTAAAACTGTGAAGTAACACTTTGTGTGAAACGCTGAATGAACTACATCTCTGGTCTCGCAGAACAACACACGTCACCAAGATGGCCGTCACTACTGTCTTGTCAACAAAGCGATTGACTACCCTCACTATCCAACCCTGTCTCCTAAAAATTACGTTCCCACAGAACTAAACTGCATTCTCAATTACGTTTAGCTAGAAACGTATTCTCTCCCACGTTACGTTCGTTATGAACGTATCTCAAAAACGTTTATTTCTACATATCTTCTAGAAACATATTTTCTCCCACGTTACGTTTCTTATGAACGTATCTTAAATACGTTTATTTTCGACATGTCTTTGCCATTTATTGTCTTGCTTATAATAATGATAATAGTCATTTATAAATATCAGTTTAGAGCACACATTTGAAATCAGTAGGCGAGGCTGTAATTTCGCCAGCTGTTACTCCCAGTAGAGACGTGCCATAGAGAGCATGTTGCGAAACACAATAGCCAGCATGTGTATTTCTGGGGGGGCGTTCGAGTCCAGTTTTGAATAGTCTGCCGTGGTTTCGTTCCATTTCAAAGCGATTGACGCTCGGCGTAACCTTGGCGCACTGCCACTCCAACATCCAATCCCAGAGATTGAAGATTAATCACGGGGTTTGTCAACGGGACTGTAGTCCCAAACGATAGCTGGGGATTATGGGTAGTGTAGTGTCGGCCATCCTAAACTGAATTTTTTTTTTCGGATATCATATCGCATTAACAACACCACATCTGGCGTCACAGAGATCTTCTGTTACTGTCCTTTCTTCTTGGAGGAAGTTCAGAAACACGTAACTCTGGATTTGTTTTAATGTTTGAGGTGCAATAAACGACACAGCAGCTTTTTGGCATGTTAAAACTATTATTTTCTGCCTCGCTCATGAGAGTAACAGCTGGCGGAATTACAGCCTCGCCTACTGATTTCAAATGTGTGCTCTAAAATGATATTTATAAATGACTATTATCATTATTATAAGCAAGACAATAAATGGCAAAGATATGTGGAAAATAAACGTATTTGAGATACGTTCATAGGCAAGGCAAGTTTATTTATATAGCACTTTTCAACACAAGGCAATTCGAAGTGCTTTACAAAAATGAAAGACATTAAGAAAATGGCATTTAAAATCAGTCATTAAAAGAAAAGCTAATACAATAAACATTAAAAGAAAAAATACATGGATAAAAGTTACAGTGATAAAAGTTACACTGCAGTCTAAGATGTGAATAGTTCAATTAAAAGCAGGGACAAAAAGAAAAGTCTTCAGCCTGGATTTAAAAGTAGTCAGAGTTTCAGCGGACCTGCAGGTTTCTGGGAGTTTGTTCCAGATATTTGGAGCATAATAACTGAACGCTGCTTCTCCATGTTTAGTTCTGACTCTGGGGACAGAAAGCTGAAGATATTCATAAGAAACGTAACGAGGGAGAAAATGTTTCTAGAAGATATGTAGAAAATAAACGTATTTGAGATACGTTCATAACGAACGTAACGTGGGAGAAAATACGTTTCTAGCTAAACGTAATTGAGAATGCAGTTTAGTTCTGTGGGAACGTACTTTTTAGGAGACAGGGTTGCACTATCACCACAATGAAACACGTCCAGAAGAATGTCATGCAAAGCTGCCTGCCTGCCTGCCTTCCTTTGATTCTCTCTGAACTGCCTGGTCTTTTTAATGTTTAATGTCAACCATTTGTGCAGATAGAATGAAGTAGAAAAGATCGGCGATCGCCGATGCTAGCTTTAGCATTTCTCCCCCGGGCTTAAATTGTGTATTATAGACAGTGGCGTTTTTATATGTACAAAAGTGGTGGGGCACAAAAAACGTAGATATCTATAGCTTCTGCAGTGAGGTTCATGGCTGGTGAGGCACTGGCACTGACTCTTCAGGTTTACAAATATTATATTTTGACCTAAATCAAAATATAATATTATTTTCAAAAGCTTTTTTTGTCTGATGCTTCAATTAATTTTAAACAGAAAAAAAAATGTAATTTTATCATTATTATTATTAAATATTGAATTGTTCTCTCTTAGTAAGATCCCATTTTCAATAAAATTGCAGTCTTACCTTGACTTGAAGATGAAGTCCATTTGCCTATCCTTCTGGACAAAAATCTCTATTACTTTTTTGTAAAAGTCCTCCTTATGTTCTTGTAGTTTCAAAAGTCTATCATAAATCTAAATGATGGATTTATGATTCGAAAATGATAAAAGTAGGGTAGACATGTGGATATTATCCGGCTGAACAAAACGTGCATTTATCTAACAGCTACGTTTCCCAC
>JAPTMU010000697.1:0-26996 GCA_028583405.1 Pogonophryne albipinna
CAGTGTATTCACAGTGAGCTTTCATGTGATCTGAGCAGCCGCTCTGCAGGTAGGTTTAAACACACATCACGGCTTGTTTGAATACTCCATGCTGATTGGTCCATTTGGACGCTGCTGAGGAGCAGCAAGGGAGAGGAAGACAGGTTTAAAAACGTCAGAGGAATCACCAGGAGAAGACGGATAGGATATGTTTCTATGTTTCTATATAAACAGTATATTTGTTTATTTACACATTTAAATAAACCCTCAGTTTGTTGCTGTTTGTTTCTCTGAAGATAAAAGAGTTTCACATCAGAGACAGGAAGTCATTTCAATTCTTCTTCAGCAGAAATGTCAAACTGAGCGTCTCTAAATGTCACTGCAGCTGCTTCCTCTTCCTCCTCCTCCTCCCCCCCCCCCCCCCCCCCCAGGTATCACCTGGATCCGCCTGTAATTCTCCAGCAGAAGAAGATAAAAGCGTGTCGCCTCTGAGCTCCTTCATTTCCTGCCTGACAGGAAATGAAGGAGCTGATATTCATCAGAAATCATCTGCAGCTTGTGGCGGGGGGGGGCTGTCACTCAGAGACACACACACACACATCTGAAGAGTAAGATACACACACACACCCCTCTGAGACTGACAACAACAGCTTTCATTCGCAAAATAAAGCCTGAAAATGTGAATGACGGCAGAAAGAGTTTCTCAGGTTCAATAAAAACTTTATTTATTTTAATATTATCATATAAAACAGTTCTACTTTAAAGAGTCCTCTCCTGCTGATGTTCAGGTGTATATCAGTATGTAGTGTCTCTACTTTAAAGAGTCCTCTCCTGCTGATGTTCAGGTGTATATCAGTATGTAGTGTCTCTACTTTAAAGAGTCCTCTCCTGCTGATGTTCAGGTGTATATCAGTATGTAGTGTCTCTACTTTAAAGAGTCCTCTCCTGCTGATGTTCAGGTGTATATCAGTATGTAGTGTCTCTACTTTAAAGAGTCCTCTCTCTGATGTTCAGGTGTATATCAGTATGTAGTGTCTCTACTTTAAAGAGTCCTCTCCTGCTGATGTTCAGGTGTATATCAGTATGTAGTGTCTCTACTTTAAAGAGTCCTCTCTCTGATGTTCAGGTGTATATCAGTATGTAGTGTCTCTACTTTAAAGAGTCCTCTCCTGCTGATGTTCAGGTGTATATCAGTATGTAGTGTCTCTACTTTAAAGAGTCCTCTCCTGATGATGTTCAGGTGTATATCAGTATGTAGTGTCTCTACTTTAAAGAGTCCTCTCCTGCTGATGTTCAGGTGTATATCAGTATGTAGTGTCTCTACTTTAAAGAGTCCTCTCCTGCTGATGTTCAGGTGTATATCAGTATGTAGTGTCTCTACTTTAAAGAGTCCTCTCCTGCTGATGTTCAGGTGTATATCAGTATGTAGTGTCTCTACTTTAAAGAGTCCTCTCCTGCTGATGTTCAGGTGTATATCAGTATGTAGTGTCTCTACTTTAAAGAGTCCTCTCCTGCTGATGTTCAGGTGTATATCAGTATGTAGTGTCTCTACTTTAAAGAGTCCTCTCTGATGTTCAGGTGTATATCAGTATGTAGGTCTCTACTTTAAAGAGTCCTCTCCTGCTGATGTTCAGGTGTATATCAGTATGTAGTGTCTCTACTTTAAAGAGTCCTCTCTCTGATGTTCAGGTGTATATCAGTATGTAGTGTCTCTACTTTAAAGAGTCCTCTCCTGCTGATGTTCAGGTGTATATCAGTATGTAGTGTCTCTACTTTAAAGAGTCCTCTCCTGCTGATGTTCAGGTGTATATCAGTATGTAGTGTCTCTACTTTAAAGAGTCCTCTCCTGCTGATGTTCAGGTGTATTCAGTATGTAGTGTCTCTACTTTAAAGAGTCCTCTCCTGCTGATGTTCAGGTGTATATCAGTATGTAGTGTCTCTACTTTAAAGAGTCCTCTCCTGCTGATGTTCAGGTGTATATCAGTATGTAGTGTCTCTACTTTAAAGAGTCCTCTCCTGCTGATGTTCAGGTGTATATCAGTATGTAGTGTCTCTACTTTAAAGAGTCCTCTCTGATGTTCAGGTGTATATCAGTATGTAGTGTCTCTACTTTAAAGAGTCCTCTCCTGCTGATGTTCAGGTGTATATCAGTATGTAGTGTCTCTACTTTAAAGAGTCCTCTCTGATGTTCAGGTGTATATCAGTATGTAGTGTCTCTACTTTAAAGAGTCCTCTGCTGATGTTCAGGTGTATATCAGTATGTAGTGTCTCTACTTTAAAGAGTCCTCTGCTGATGTTCAGGTGTATATCAGTATGTAGTGTCTCTACTTTAAAGAGTCCTCTCCTGATGATGTTCAGGTGTATATCAGTATGTAGTGTCTCTACTTTAAAGAGTCCTCTCCTGATGATGTTCAGGTGTATATCAGTATGTAGTGTCTCTACTTTAAAGAGTCCTCTCCTGCTGATGTTCAGGTGTATATCAGTATGTAGTGTCTCTACTTTAAAGAGTCCTCTCCTGCTGATGTTCAGGTGTATATCAGTATGTAGTGTCTCTACTTTAAAGAGTCCTCTCCTGCTGATGTTCAGGTGTATATCAGTATGTAGTGTCTCTACTTTAAAGAGTCTCTCTGATGTTCAGGTGTATATCAGTATGTAGTGTCTCTACTTTAAAGAGTCCTCTCTGATGTTCAGGTGTATATCAGTATGTAGTGTCTCTACTTTAAAGAGTCCTCTCTGATGTTCAGGTGTATATCAGTATGTAGTGTCTCTACTTTAAAGAGTCCTCTCTGATGTTCAGGTGTATATCAGTCTGTAGTGTCTCTACTTTAAAGAGTCCTCTCCTGATGATGTTCAGGTGTATATCAGTATGTAGTGTCTCTACTTTAAAGAGTCCTCTCCTGATGTTCAGGTGTATATCAGTATGTAGTGTCTCTACTTTAAAGAGTCCCTCCTCTGATGTTCAGGTGTATATCAGTATGTAGTGTCTCTACTTTAAAGAGTCCTCTCCTGCTGATGTTCAGGTGTATATCAGTATGTAGTGTCTCTACTTTAAAGAGTCCTCTCTGATGTTCAGGTGTATATCAGTATGTAGTGTCTCTACTTTAAAGAGTCCCTCTCTGATGTTCAGGTGTATATCAGTATGTAGTGTCTCTACTTTAAAGAGTCCTCTCTGATGTTCAGGTGTATATCAGTATGTAGTGTCTCTACTTTAAAGAGTCCTCTCCTGCTGATGTTCAGGTGTATATCAGTATGTAGTGTCTCTACTTTAAAGAGTCCTCTCTGATGATGTTCAGGTGTATATCAGTATGTAGTGTCTCTACTTTAAAGAGTCCTCTCTGATGTTCAGGTGTATATCAGTATGAGTGTCTCTACTTTAAAGAGTCCTCTCCTGATGATGTTCAGGTGTATATCAGTATGTAGTGTCTCTACTTTAAAGAGTCCTCTCCTGCTGATGTTCAGGTGTATATCAGTATGTAGTGTCTCTACTTTAAAGAGTCCTCTCCTGCTGATGTTCAGGTGTATATCAGTATGTAGTGTCTCTACTTTAAAGAGTCCTCTCCTGCTGATGTTCAGGTGTATATCAGTATGTAGTGTCTCTACTTTAAAGAGTCCTCTCCTGCTGATGTTCAGGTGTATATCAGTATGTAGTGTCTCTACTTTAAAGAGTCCTCTCCTGCTGATGTCAGGTGTATATCAGTATGTAGTGTCTCTACTTTAAAGAGTCCTCTCGATGTTCAGGTGTATATCAGTATGTAGTGTCTCTACTTTAAAGAGTCCTCTCTGATATGTTCAGGTGTATATCAGTATGTAGTGTCTCTACTTTAAAGAGTCCTCTCTGATGTTCAGGTGTATATCAGTATGTAGTGTCTCTACTTTAAAGAGTCCTCTCTGATGTTCAGGTGTATATCAGTATGTAGTGTCTCTACTTTAAAGAGTCCTCTCTGATGTTCAGGTGTATATCAGTATGTAGTGTCTCTACTTTAAAGAGTCCTCTCTGATGTTCAGGTGTATATCAGTATGTAGTGTCTCTACTTTAAAGAGTCCTCTCTGATGTTCAGGTGTATATCAGTATGTAGTGTCTCTACTTTAAAGAGTCCTCTCCTGCTGATGTTCAGGTGTATATCAGTATGTAGTGTCTCTACTTTAAAGAGTCCTCTCCTGCTGATGTTCAGGTGTATATCAGTATGTAGTGTCTCTACTTTAAAGAGTCCTCTCCTGCTGATGTTCAGGTGTATATCAGTATGTAGTGTCTCTACTTTAAAGAGTCCTCTCCTGCTGATGTTCAGGTGTATATCAGTATGTAGTGTCTCTACTTTAAAGAGTCCTCTCTGATGTTCAGGTGTATATCAGTATGTAGTGTCTCTACTTTAAAGAGTCCTCTCTGATGTTCAGGTGTATATCAGTATGTAGTGTCTCTACTTTAAAGAGTCCTCTCTGATGTTCAGGTGTATATCAATGTAGTGTCTCTACTTTAAAGAGTCCTCTCCTGCTGATGTTCAGGTGTATATCAGTATGTAGTGTCTCTACTTTAAAGAGTCCTCTCTGATGTTCAGGTGTATATCAGTATGTAGTGTCTCTACTTTAAAGAGTCCTCTCTGATGTTCAGGTGTATATCAGTATGTAGTGTCTCTACTTTAAAGAGTCCTCTCTGATGTTCAGGTGTATATCAGTATGTAGTGTCTCTACTTTAAAGAGTCCTCTCCTGCTGATGTTCAGGTGTATATCAGCATGTAGTGTCTCTACTTTAAAGAGTCCTCTCCTGCTGATGTTCAGGTGTATATCAGCATGTAGTGTCTCTACTTTAAAGAGTCCTCTCCTGCTGATGTTCAGGTGTATATCAGCATGTAGTGTCTCTACTTTAAAGAGTCCTCTCCTGCTGATGTTCAGGTGTATATCAGCATGTAGTGTCTCTACTTTAAAGAGTCCTCTCCTGCTGATGTTCAGGTGTATATCAGTATGTAGTGTCTCTACTTTAAAGAGTCCTCTCCTGCTGATGTTCAGGTGTATATCAGTATGTAGTGTCTCTACTTTAAAGAGTCCTCTCCTGCTGATGTTCAGGTGTATATCAGTATGTAGTGTCTCTACTTTAAAGAGTCCTCTCCTGCTGATGTTCAGGTGTATATCAGTATGTAGTGTCTCTACTTTAAAGAGTCCTCTCTGATGTTCAGGTGTATATCAGTATGTAGTGTCTCTACTTTAAAGAGTCCTCTCTGATGTTCAGGTGTATATCAGTATGTAGTGTCTCTACTTTAAAGAGTCCTCTCTGATGTTCAGGTGTATATCAGTATGTAGTGTCTCTACTTTAAAGAGTCCTCTCTGATGTGTCAGGTGTATATCAGTATGTAGTGTCTCTACTTTAAAGAGTCCTCTCTGATGTTCAGGTGTATATCAGTATGTAGTGTCTCTACTTTAAAGAGTCCTCTCTGATGTTCAGGTGTATATCAGTATGTAGTGTCTCTACTTTAAAGAGTCCTCTCTGATGTTCAGGTGTATATCAGTATGTAGTGTCTCTACTTTAAAGAGTCCTCTGCTGATGTTCAGGTGTATATCAGTATGTAGTGTCTCTACTTTAAAGAGTCCTCTCCTGCTGATGTTCAGGTGTATATCAGCATGTAGTGTCTCTACTTTAAAGAGTCCTCTCCTGCTGATGTTCAGGTGTATATCAGCATGTAGTGTCTCTACTTTAAAGAGTCCTCTCCTGCTGATGTTCAGGTGTATATCAGCATGTAGTGTCTCTACTTTAAAGAGTCCTCTCCTGCTGATGTTCAGGTGTATATCAGCATGTAGTGTCTCTACTTTAAAGAGTCCTCTCCTGATGTTCAGGTGTATATCAGTATGTAGTCTCTACTTTAAAGAGTCCTCTCCTGCTGATGTTCAGGTGTATATCAGTATGTAGTGTCTCTACTTTAAAGAGTCCTCTCCTGCTGATGTTCAGGTGTATATCAGTATGTAGTGTCTCTACTTTAAAGAGTCCTCTCCTGCTGATGTTCAGGTGTATATCAGTATGTAGTGTCTCTACTTTAAAGAGTCCTCTCCTGCTGATGTTCAGGTGTATATCAGTATGTAGTGTCTCTACTTTAAAGAGTCCTCTCCTGCTGATGTTCAGGTGTATATCAGTATGTAGTGTCTCTACTTTAAAGAGTCCTCTCCTGCTGATGTTCAGGTGTATATCAGTATGTAGTGTCTCTACTTTAAAGAGTCCTCTCCTGCTGATGTTCAGGTGTATATCAGTATGTAGTGTCTCTACTTTAAAGAGTCCTCTCCTGCTGATGTTCAGGTGTATATCAGTATGTAGTGTCTCTACTTTAAAGAGTCCTCTCCTGATGATGTTCAGGTGTATATCAGTATGTAGATCTCTACTTTAAAGAGTCCTCTCCTGCTGATGTTCAGGTGTATATCAGTATGTAGTGTCTCTACTTTAAAGAGTCCTCTCCTGCTGATGTTCAGGTGTATATCAGTATGTAGTGTCTCTACTTTAAAGAGTCCTCTCCTGCTGATGTTCAGGTGTATATCAGTATGTAGTGTCTCTACTTTAAAGAGTCCTCTCCTGCTGATGTTCAGGTGTATATCAGTATGTAGTGTCTCTACTTTAAAGAGTCCTCTCCTGCTGATGTTCAGGTGTATATCAGTATGTAGTGTCTCTACTTTAAAGAGTCCTCTCCTGCTGATGTTCAGGTGTATATCAGTATGTAGTGTCTCTACTTTAAAGAGTCCTCTCCTGCTGATGTTCAGGTGTATATCAGTATGTAGTGTCTCTACTTTAAAGAGTCCTCTCCTGCTGATGTTCAGGTGTATATCAGTATGTAGTGTCTCTACTTTAAAGAGTCCTCTCCTGCTGATGTTCAGGTGTATATCAGTATGTAGTGTCTCTACTTTAAAGAGTCCTCTCCTGCTGATGTTCAGGTGTATATCAGTATGTAGTGTCTCTACTTTAAAGAGTCCTCTCCTGCTGATGTTCAGGTGTATATCAGTATGTAGTGTCTCTACTTTAAAGAGTCCTCTCCTGCTGATGTTCAGGTGTATATCAGTATGTAGTGTCTCTACTTTAAAGAGTCCTCTCCTGCTGATGTTCAGGTATATCAGTATGTAGTGTCTCTACTTTAAAGAGTCCTCTCCTGCTGATGTTCAGGTGTATATCAGTATGTAGTGTCTCTACTTTAAAGAGTCCTCTCCTGCTGATGTTCAGGTATATATCAGTATGTAGTGTCTCTACTTTAAAGAGTCAAAATACACAGAGACAAAATAAAAAAATAGATTTATTAAAAATGATAAAGACATTTCATAAATCTATCAGGTTTTCTCCTCGAGTCTAATCTAAGAAACAGGTAAACATTACAATCAGGATTGAAGTCAGGATGTTTGAACATTGGACTTGTATTGATCATGGAGGGACATCGGGGGGACATCAGGGGGGACATCGGGGGGGACATAAGGGGGGACATCGGGGGGGACATCGGGGGGGACATAAGGGGGGACATCGGGGGGGCATCGGGGGGGACTGCGTGACAGAGGAGGAACATTGAGGCCAGAACGTTTCAATCTGGTAATCGTGAATTTAGAATGAGTCTGACATCCTGAACATTTATGTCATCATAATTTAGGAGAATATTTGAGTGCTTTTCCGTTAAATGTATGATTTTTTGTGGAAATGCAGAACTTTAATCTCTACAGAAGACGATCAGGAACATTCTGAGGTCTCAGAGAGTTTCATCTCAGAACTCAACTTTTCTTCAGATCTCAAAATGCTTTCGACCCGTGTGAGAAAAGTGCGCACGTTTACAAAGGACAGTTGAGGCCTAAATGATTAGCCTCCAGGAGTTATGGAACATTTTCCTACAATTCTTCCCAATGTTTCCAGCATTGATAAAACGTGATATAATCAAACATTCACCAGTGCTATTTAGTAGCTTTTGGTACTTTTGGAAAATAAAATAAGTTTTTAGGCTTTATATCAAATAGTAAAAAATGGGTTGGTCAAGAATATCAGCCCCCAGGTGAATCTTTGCTTTCAAAACACTCATAATCAACCAATCAGCTTTCAAGCCACACCTGATCAACCAATCAGCTTTCAAACCACACCTGATCAACCAATCAGCTTTCAAGCCACACCTGATCAACCAATCAGCTTTCAAACCACACCTGATCAACAAATCAGCTTTCAAACCACACCTGATCAACCAATCAGCTTTCAAGCCACACCTGATCAACCAATCAGCTTTCAAGCCACACCTGATCAACCAATCAGCTTTCAAACCACACCTGATCAACCAATCAGCTTTCAAGCCACACCTGATCAACCAATCAGATTTCAAGCCACACCTGATCAACCAATCAGCTTTCAAGCCACACCTGATCAACCAATCAGCTTTCAAGCCACACCTGATCAACCAATCAGCTTTCAAACCACACCTGATCAACCAATCAGCTTTCAAGCCACACCTGATCAACCAATCAGCTTTCAAACCACACCTGATCAACCAATCAGCTTTCAAACCACACCTGATCAACCAATCAGCTTTCAAACCACACCTAATCAACCAATCAGCTTTCAAACCACACCTGATCAACCAATCAGCTTTCAAACCACACCTAATCAACCAATCAGCTTTCAAACCACACCTGATCAACCAATCAGCTTTCAAACCACACCTAATCAACCAATCAGCTTTCAAACCACACCTGATCAACCAATCAGCTTTCAAGCCACACCTGATCAACCAATCAGCTTTCAAACCACACCTAATCAACCAATCAGCTTTCAAACCACACCTGATCAACCAATCAGCTTTCAAACCACACCTGATCAACCAATCAGCTTTCAAACCACACCTGATCAACCAATCAGCATAAAGGGACTCCCAGAAACAGGCACTGTGATACCTTATTGAGAGGGACTATACTACTACTCCTCTCACCATGCCAAAAACAAAGGAAATCGGTCTTGAGCTCAGAAAGAAGAGGCTCATGATAAGGGGGAAGGCTACACTGCTATTTCCAAGCGCTTCACAGTGTCTAGAACTGCTGTACGTTGCATCATTGCGAAGTACAAGGAGACTAACTCTGTAAGAAACAAACCTGGGCGTGGTCGAAAGCGCAATCTTTTAAGAGCTCTGGAGAGGAAAATAGGCAGAGATGTCAGCAAGAATCCCCGGACAGCTGCCAAGATGATTGTTGCGGACCTGGCCTCTTCTGGAGTTGATGTTTCAAGGAACACAGTGGTGAGGGCTCTTCATCGTGGTGGGCTTCAGGGCCATCGTCCCAGAAGAACCCCTTTACTCAAAGAGCGGCACATCAGAGCCAGACTGAGGTTTGCCTGGGAACATTTGAAAGGTAAAGATGAGTTTTGGAAGTCTGTGCTTTGGTCTGATGAAACTGGAACTGTTTGGGCACATGGATGTTGCTTATGTTTGGTGAAGAAAGGGAGAGGCCTTCAACCCTAAGAACACATCATGCTGTAGGGCTGTGTTGCAGCCTCAGGCACAGGGAGCCTTGTTCGGGTGCAAGGCATCATGAAACATTTAAATGATGTTGACATTTTGAGGGATAACATGATAAAATCTGCTCTTAGTCTTCGCTTAGGTCGTCGCTGGGCCTTCCAACAAGACAATGACCCAAAGCACACATCAAACTTGGTCCAACAGTTCCTAAAGGACACCAAGACCAAGGTGCTGGAGTGGCCCGCACAGAGCCCAGATCTCAATCCTATTGAGAATCTGGCGGGTGCTCAAAGTGAATGTCCATGCTCGGAAACCACTCACTTTGGACCAGCTGGAGCCATTTGCAATGGAAGAACAAAACCCCTCAAGAGACCTGTGCCAACCTGGTCAAGAACTACTCTGAGAGCTTGTTGTCAGTTGTGGCTCAGAAAGAGTACACTATTGACTATTAATGAGAACTGCTGATACAATCATTCATGACCCATTATCCATTGCCCAAATATGTAATCAGCATTTGGCTAATGTTTGTTCCACACTACTATCTGACGACTGGTATTTCTAATAGTAACTCAAACTGCAACAGTTCTTTTTCTCTTAAGAAGGTTCTACCACACCAAGTTCATAATGCTATCACAGAATTAAAGTGGATGGCAGTGCAGGACTCGATGGTATAGAAAACAGGTTCATAAAATTGGCGTCCCATATTCTCATGTACCCACTTGCTGATTTGTTCAACCTGTCTTTGTCCACCTGTGAGTTGCCGACTATTTGGAAATGTGCATCATTCCACTCCATAAAGGTGGTGATTTACTTGATACAAATAATTATAGACCAATCTCTATAATCTGCTCTATTTCCAAAGTTCTGGAGAAAATAATTTATAATCAACTGTCACATTATCTCAATACTTATAATATTTTATCTCCGGTTCAATCTGGCTTCAGGCCTAATCACTCCACAACAACTGCCCTACTGACATTTAGGAATGACTTGTACTCTGCTGCAGATGATGGTGAACTCACAGGTGCCATTTTTATTGACTTGACAAAAGCCTTTGATTTCGTTGATCGATATCTGCTCTTGGATAAACTTCACGGCATTGGCCTTTCTAATAATACAGTGTTATGGTTTAACTCGTACCTTCACAGCGGAAAGCAATGTGTGGTTGTTAATGGGAAACAGTCTGACCTGTTGATCCAACAAAAGGGTGTACCACAAGGATCAACTCTGGGCCCACTTCTGTTCTCTATTTACATAAATGAGTTATCTTCTTGTCTCATTCATTGTTGTACTCCCCTTTATGCTGATGACACTGTTATACATACATCCAAATCTGATTTCTCACAAATTCAGATCTCTCTTCAATCGGATTTTAATATCTTACAGGACTGGCTATCACACAATAAACTACTGCTTAACAAAACACAATCTTATACCATGGTCTTTGGTAGCAGGCAGAAGCTCAGATCCAAACCTAATGTAGTAATAACATGTAAGGATAGCACTTCTCTGCATACAGTTGATAGCTTTAAATATCTTGGTGTATGGCTAGACTCTAAACTTTCATTTAAACTACATATAAAGCATGTAATACAAAAAGTCAATTACGGAATCAGTGTTTTACACCGCTCTCGCAATTGTTTTACGCTCAGTGTCCGAAAGAGAATTGCTTCTCAACTTATTCTTCCGATGATGGACTATTGTGATGTTGTCTAAATGCACATAAATCAGATCTTGCTCCACTCAACATAGCCTACACCAGACTATGCAGATTTGTTCTTGGTTGTCCTTTTCGTACACATCACTGCACGATGTATAACCAACTGAAATGGCCTTCTTTAAATGTAAGCAGACACACGCATTGGCTTTTATCTTAACTATCCCCTTTATTTAAAGCAGTATTTTGTACCCTACTCATTAATTCATCAAGTTAGACATTCTGTTCAGATGTATTTCTCTGTCCCTTCTGGATTGGCAGAAGAGCGTTCATGTTCAAAGCCCCAACAGACTGGAATACTTGACCTGCTGCTCTTAGATCTCTGTCATCATTGGGTTTGTTTAAACATCATCTCACTTCCAGCTGCTCTGCACTTCTTATAACTGATATTGATGAAACTGATTTGCTCGACTGTCTCAAATTGTAATGATTGTATGCATTGCTTGAATTGTACATAACAGACTGTACGTGGTTTGTCTTGTGTCATGTTTTGCATTTTGTCTTTTTGTTTATGTCTGTCAGTTGTTGCTATTGTCGGGACCCCCTTGGAAACGAGACGGTGCATCTCAAGGGGTTCATCCCAATCAATAACATTTCTATATATTAATGGCCTGGGGGCTGATATTTTTGATCAACCCATTTTTCACTATATTTGATATAAAGCAAGTCTAAAAACTTATTTTATTTTCCAAAAAGTACCAAAAGCTACTAAATAGCACTGGTGAATATTATATCACGTTTTATCAATGCTGGAAACATTGGGAAGAATTTTAGGAAAATGTTCCATAACTCCTGGAGGCTAATCATTTAGGCCTCAACTGTCTGTCAGATTTCAATCATATTTAGAGTATATACCCTATATATAAACTGTAACTAGAGAGTATATATACTGTGTTTAGAGTATATATATACTGTGTATTAAAGTACACACTCAGTCCTCCTCCTCCTCCTGCCTCCCGATGACCTCCAGCTGAACCTTCTTCTTCTTCCCTTTCTGCTCCACCACCTCCTTCTCCGGGTGCTCTGATTGGTCGTACCATGGCCGGGGGGCGGAGCCTGAGTCGCAGGCCCTGCCCCCGCGGCGGAACCCTCCCCTGCCGGCCCTCACCAGGCCCCAGCCCTGCAGGTTGGGCTCCTCGTCCTGCACCCCCCCCCTGCTCAGGTCCAGCTCCTTGGCGCTCAGCGAGGACATCCGGACCGGCACCGTGTTCCCGAACTTTGAATAGTTGACGCAGTATCGCCCGTCCTCCTCCGTCATCACGGAGACGAAGCGCCGCCCCCACAGGATCTCCTCCGGGGTGTAGGAGGTCCGGGCCTGCATGGTGATGCCCGTCGTCTCCACCACACCTGCAATCAATCAATCAATCAATCAATCAGTCGCTTGGGACACCTGCAGGGGGGGGCAGGTGAGAGACGGGTGTGTGTGTGTGTGTGTGTGCTCCCACCCTCCAGGGTGACGATGATCTCCAGGTCCTCGGTGGGCAGTGTGTGTGTGTGTGTGTGTGTGTGTGTGTGTGTGTGTGTGTGTGTGTGTGTGTGTGTGTGTGTGTGTGTGTGTGTGTGTGTGTGTGTGTGTGTGTGTGTGTGTGTGTGTGTGTGTGTGTGTGTGTGTGTGTGTGTGTGTGTGTGTGTGTGTGTGTGTGTGTGTGTGTGTGTGTGTGTGTGTGTGTGTGTGTGTGTGTGTGTGTGTGTGTGTGTGTGTGTGTGTGTGTGTGTGTGTGTGTGTGTGTGTGTGTGCTCACCCTCCAGGATGACGATGACCTCCAGGTCCTCGGTGGGCAGGGTGTGTGCTGACAACTCGTACAGAGGGCTCCCTCTCTCCATGGTGTGGCTGATGATGAGCGGAGACACGAGGAAGATGCCGTTGCTGCGCAGAGGATTCTCCACCTGGATGTCCAGCTGACACACAGGGACCACCTCGCCCTCTGCCGTCACCGTGCGCCGGATCACCTGCACACACACACACACACACACACACACACACACACACACACACACACACACACACACACACACACACACACACACACACACACACACACACACACACACACACACACACACACACACACACACACACAGCATGTTCAACACTGGGGAAAGAGCTCTTTTTGAAGCACAACTATATGAAGGAACTTTTTGTGTGTCTTTAGCGTGTGTTCGTGGTCATTGTGAATCCCTTATGATCGTTGTTGTTGTTGGTGTTTACCAGAGGCCTGTACTACGAAGCCGGATGTTCTCTTAGCGGCTAACTTCAGGGTAACTCTGGGTCTCCGGTCCTACGAAGCTGATTCTCTTTTTAGCGGCTAGATCTCCATGGTAACTGATGCTGAGCGGCTAACCTGCCCCGGACCAGGTTAGGTTGCAGGCTAAGAGCTCAACTCAGTGAAAGCACCGCCTGCTGACCAATCAGAGCTCAGTGTGCGGAGTTTAAAGCGATCAAGTCATATTACAGGAGAAAGGAAATACAGAAAAGCTGCCGTTGCAGGAAAGACGGCCGGCAACAATCACTGACTGTGTGAACGTGAACATGAATAGAATATCACCTCCATCTTCAGAGCAATCTGACTATTATAACATTGGCGTTAAGAAAGCTTACTGAAATATCTGCCACAACATCAGTAACCGGATCAGAGTAACATTAAGTACAGTCCGCGGCATATCACTTCATAATGTATCATATATCTCCTGATCTGAGTCAGCTGAGCCGTATCTGGCCGTGCAACACTCACAGAGTCACAGACTGGATGCAGAAGGATTATTTGAAGCAACACATTAAGTTGAGGAAACACTCGAGTCAAATGTAATGAAAGTCAGATGGTGTCTTAGACGGGCAGTGATATCATAAACCTGTTAACGCATTCAAACACTTGTTCTGTTACCAGCTGTATTCACCTTGCAGGTGCAGCTCTGTGGCTTTGATCCTGGATCAAGTGTTTAAGTCATGTTTAAAGTTTAACTTCTTCATGTGTCTAATATTATAGTTCACTTTTCATTCAGGAAGTATGACGCTGCGCTGTCAGTACGCTTCTCCATGTCTGTGATTGGTCGAATGCTCCAGATACCACCCCTCTCATGTGAACACCTAACTAGATAGGACACGGCTGGCTTGACGATCCACTTGATAACCCGCGTCGTAGGACCGTTTAGCGAGAGCGCGTATGTTTTGGATTAGGCCAACCGGATAACTCAAACATATCCAGGTTAGGTTGAACCAGCTTCGTAGTACTACGTACTATAGCCTGTACTACGAAGCTGGTTCTCCGCACACTGAGCTCTGATTGGTCAGCAGGCGGTGCTTTCACTGAGTTGAGCTCTTAGCCTGCAACCTAACCTGCTCCGGGGCAGGTTAGCCGCTCAGCATCAGTTACCATGGAGATCTAGCCGCTAAAAAGAGAACCAGCTTCGTAGGACCGGAGACCCAGAGTTACCCTGAAGTTAGCCGCTAAGAGAACATCCGGCTTCGTAGTACAGGCCTCTGCAGCTGCACGGTGTTGTAATTGTTGTTGTGTGTGTACCTGCAGCTGCACGGTGTTGTTGTTGTGTGTGTACCTGCAGCTGCACGGTGTTGTTGTTGTTGTTGTGTGTGTGTACCTGCAGCTGCACGGTGTTGTTGTTGTGTGTGTACCTGCAGCTGCATGGTGTTGTTGTTGTTGTGTGTGTACCTGCAGCTGCACAGTGTTGTTGTTGTTGTTGTGTGTGTACCTGCAGCTGCATGGTGTTGTTGTTGTTGTTGTGTGTGTACCTGCAGCTGCACGGTGTTGTTGTGTGTGTACCTGCAGCTGCACGGTGTTGTTGTGTACCTGCAGCTGCACGGTGTTGTTGTGTACCTGCAGCTGCACGGTGTTGTTGTTGTGTACCTGCAGCTGCATGGTGTTGTTGTGTGTGTACCTGTAGCTGCACGGTGTTGTTGTTGTTGTGTGTGTACCTGCAGCTCCACGGTGTTGTTGTTGTGTAACCGCAGCTGCACGGTGTTGTTGTTGTAGTTGTTGTTGTTGTGTGTGTACCTGCAGCTGCACAGTGTTGTTGTTGTGTGTACCTGCAGCTGCACGGTGTTGTTGTTGTTGTGTACCTGCAGCTGCACGGTGTAGTTGTTGTTATTGTTGTGTACCTGCAGCTGCACAGTGTTGTTGTTGTTGTGTACCTGCAGCTGCACGGTGTAGTTGTTGTGTGTGTACCTGCAGCTGCACAGTGTTGTTGTGTACCTGCAGCTGCATGGTGTTGTTGTTGTTGTGTACCTGCAGCTGCACGGTGTAGTTGTTGTTGTTGTTGTTGTTGTTGTTGTGTGTGTACCTGCAGCTGCCCGGTGTTGTTGTTGTTGTGTACCTGCTGCTGCACGGTGTTGTTGTTGTGTACCTGCAGCTGCACGGTGTAGTTGTTGTTGTGTACCTGCAGCTGCACGGTGTTGTTGTTGTGTGTGTACCTGCAGCTGCACAGTGTTGTTGTTGTTGTGTACCTGCAGCTGCACGGTGGTGGTGTTGTTGTTGTTGTGTGTGTACCTGCAGCTGCACGGTGTAGTTGTTGTGTGTGTACCTGCAGCTGCACGGTGTTGTTGTTGTTGTTGTGTGTGTACCTGCAGCTGCACGGTGGCGGAGATGATCATGCTCTTCCTCAGGTCCCCCACCCTGAACATGAAGGTGGGACGTCCGTTGCGCGGGGCGATGACAGCGTTCCTGGAGAAGATGAGCGTCTCCGCCCTGCGGTTGGCCTGCGCTGTCTTCATGAAGACGCAGCCCAGCATCACGGCGTTGATAATCAGCCCCAGGATGTTCTGGACGATCAGCACCGTGATGGCCAGCGGACACTCCTCCGTCACCATGCGGCCCCCGAAGCCAATGGTCACCTGCAGGGGGGGTCACATCCTCAGGGTCATGGTGTGTTCACACCGGGTCTGACTAAAGGGTCTGAAGTCATTTGAGAAAGAGTCTAAGAGTCGATGGTCCTGAGCAACGAGTCACATTTAAGACTATGAAACTAGACGGAGTCGCATTTCAAGATTTGGACGATTTACTATAAACAGAAAACAACAATAAAATAAATGAATAACTATTAAAGAATAAGTCCGTATATGGCTCCATCAGTTAGTGTACGATGAGGGAGCCTCACCTGGACCTCGATGGAGAACAGGAAGGCGGAGGTGAAGGAGTGGATGGCCGTGACGCAGGGCACCATGGGGTCAGAGTCCGGGTCGCGGGGCTGCAGGTCCCCGTGAGCGAAGGCCAGGAGCCACCAGATCATAGCAAACAGCATCCAGGAGCACAGGAAGGCTGACGTGAAGATCAGCAGAGAGTAGTGCCACTTCAGATCCACCATCGTGGTGAACACATCCTGCAGGAAGCGGCCCTGAGGGGGGGAGCAGAACCAGAGAGGAAGAGAGGGGGGGAGCAGAACCAGAGAGGAAGAGAGGGGGGTGAGAGCAGAACCAGAGAAGAAGAGGGGGGGGGTGAGAGCAGAACCAGAGAGGAAGAGAGGGGAGTGAGAGCAGAACCAGAGAGGAAGAGAGGGGGGAGCAGAACCAGAGAAGAAGAGAGGGTGGGAGCAGAACCAGAGAGGAAGAGAGGGGGGGAGCAGAACCAGAGAAGAAGAGAGGGGGGGAGCAGAACCAGAGAGGGAGAGAGGGGGGGAGCAGAACCAGAGAGGAAGAGAGGGGGGGAGCAGAACCAGAGAAGAAGAGGGGGGGGTGAGAGCAGAACCAGAGAGGAAGAGAGGGGGGGAGCAGAACCAGAGAGGGGGGGTGAGAGCAGAACCAGAGAGGAAGAGAGGGGGGGTGAGAGCAGAACCAGAGAAGAAGAGAGGGGGGGTGAGAGCAGAACCAGAGAAGAAGAGAGGGGGGGCGAGAGCAGAACCAGAGAAGAAGAGAGGGGGGGGCGAGAGCAGAACCACAGAAGAAGAGAGGGGGGGTGAGAGCAGAACCAGAGAAGAAGAGAGGGGGGGCGAGAGCAGAACCAGAGAAGAAGAGAGGGGGGGCGAGAGCAGAACCACAGAAGAAGAGAGGGGGGGTGAGAGCAGAACCAGAGAAGAAGAGAGGGGGGGCGAGAGCAGAACCAGAGAAGAAGAGAGGGGGGGCGAGAGCAGAACCAGAGAAGAAGAGAGGGGGGGCGAGAGCAGAACCACAGAAGAAGAGAGGGGGGGTGAGAGCAGAACCAGAGAGGAAGAGAGGGGGGGTGAGAGCAGAACCACAGAAGAAGAGAGGGGGGGCGAGAGCAGAACCACAGAAGAAGAGAGGGGGGTGAGAGCAGAACCAGAGAGGAAGAGAGGGGGGGGCGAGAGCAGAACCAGAGAAGAAGAGAGGGGGGCGAGAGCAGAACCAGAGAGGAAGAGAGGGGGGGCGAGAGCAGAACCAGAGAAGAAGAGAGGGGGGCGAGAGCAGAACCAGAGAGGAAGAGAGGGGGGGCGAGAGCAGAACCACAGAAGAAGAGAGGGGGGTGAGAGCAGAACCAGAGAGGAAGAGAGGGGGGGCGAGAGCAGAACCAGAGAAGAAGAGAGGGGGGCGAGAGCAGAACCAGAGAGGAAGAGAGGGGGGGTGAGAGCAGAACCAGAGAAGAAGAGAGGGGGGGCGAGAGCAGAACCACAGAAGAAGAGAGGGGGGGTGAGAGCAGAACCAGAGAAGAAGAGAGGGGGGGTGAGAGCAGAACCAGAGAAGAAGAGAGGGGGGGCGAGAGCAGAACCAGAGAAGAAGAGAGGGGGGGCGAGAGCAGAACCAGAGAGGAAGAGAGGGGGGGAGCAGAACCAGAGAGGGAGAGAGGGGGGGCGAGAGCAGAACCAGAGAAGAAGAGAGGGGGGTGAGAGCAGAACCAGAGAGGAAGAGAGGGGGGGAGCAGAATCAGAGAAGAAGAGAGGGGGGGTGAGAGCAGAACCAGAGAAGAAGAGAGGGGGGTGAGAGCAGAACCAGAGAGGAAGAGAGGGGGGGAGCAGAACCAGAGAGGAAGAGAGGGGGGGTGAGAGCAGAACCAGAGAAGAAGAGAGGGGGGGTGAGAGCAAAACCAGAGAGGAAGAGAGGGGGGGCGAGAGCAGAACCAGAGAAGAAGAGAGGGGGGTGAGAGCAGAACCAGAGAAGAAGAGAGGGGGGGTGAGAGCAGAACCAGAGAAGAAGAGAGGGGGGGAGCAGGACCAGAGAAGAAGAGAGGGGGGGCAAGAGCAGAACCAGAGAGGAAGAGAGGGGGGTGAGAGCAGAACCACAGAAGAAGAGAGGGGAGGCGAGAGCAGAACCAGAGAAGAAGAGAGGGGGGGTGAGAGCAGAACCAGAGAAGAAGAGAGGGGGGGCGAGAGCAGAACCACAGAAGAAGAGAGGGGGGGCGAGAGCAGAACCACAGAAGAAGAGAGGGGGGGTGAGAGCAGAACCAGAGAAGAAGAGAGGGGGGGCGAGAGCAGAACCAGAGAGGAAGAGAGGGGGGTGAGAGCAGAACCACAGAAGAAGAGAGGGGGGGCGAGAGCAGAACCAGAGAAGAAGAGAGGGGGGGTGAGAGCAGAACCAGAGAGGAAGAGAGGGGGGGTGAGAGCAGAACCAGAGAAGAAGAGAGGGGGGGCGAGAGCAGAACCAGAGAGGAAGAGAGGGGGGGTGAGAGCAGAACCAGAGAAGAAGAGAGGGGGGGCGAGAGCAGAACCAGAGAAGAAGAGAGGGGGGGTGAGAGCAGAACCAGAGAAGAAGAGAGGGGGGGTGAGAGCAGAACCAGAGAAGAAGAGAGGGGGGGTGAGAGCAGAACCAGAGAGGAAGAGAGGGGGGGTGAGAGCAGAACCAGAGAAGAAGAGAGGGGGGGCGAGAGCAGAACCAGAGAAGAAGAGAGGGGGGGTGAGAGCAGAACCAGAGAAGAAGAGAGGGGGGGCGAGAGCAGAACCAGAGAAGAAGAGAGGGGGGGTGAGAGCAGAACCAGAGAAGAAGAGAGGGGGGGCGAGAGCAGAACCACAGAAGAAGAGAGGGGGGGCGAGAGCAGAACCAGAGAAGAAGAGAGGGGGGGCGAGAGCAGAACCAGAGAGGAAGAGAGGGGGGGTGAGAGCAGAACCAGAGAAGAAGAGAGGGGGGGCGAGAGCAGAACCACAGAAGAAGAGAGGGGGGGTGAGAGCAGAACCAGAGAAGAAGAGAGGGGGGGTGAGAGCAGAACCAGAGAAGAAGAGAGGGGGGGCGAGAGCAGAACCAGAGAAGAAGAGAGGGGGGTGAGAGCAGAACCAGAGAAGAAGAGAGGGAGGAGGGGTGTTGTTATATGACTGTAGTAGATGTTCTTATTATTGGTGTTGTTGTTATATATATATATAAAACCTCCAGACTCAGGGACAGTTTCAGGACTAAAACCACCAGACTCAGAGACAGCTTCAGGACTAAAACCACCAGACTCAGGGACAGCTTCAGGACTAAAACCACCAGACTCAGAGACAGCTTCAGGACTAAAACCACCAGACTCAGAGACAGCTTCAGGACTAAAACCACCAGACTCAGGGACAGTTTCAGGACTAAAACCACCAGACTCAGAGACAGTTTCAGGACTAAAACCTCCAGACTCATGGACAGTTTCAGGACTAAAACGTCCAGACTCACGGACAGTTTCAGGACTAAAACCTCCAGACTCAGGGACAGCTTCAGGACTAAAACCTCCAGACTCAGGGACAGTTTCAGGTCTAAAACCACCAGACTCAGAGACAGTTTCAGGACTAAAACCACCAGACTCAGAGACAGCTTCAGGACTAAAACCACCAGACTCAGGGACAGCTTCAGGACTAAAACGTCCAGACTCACGGACAGTTTCAGGACTAAAACCTCCAGACTCAGGGACAGCTTCAGGACTAAAACCTCCAGACTCAGGGACAGTTTCAGGTCTAAAACCACCAGACTCAGAGACAGTTTCAGGACTAAAACCACCAGACTCAGAGACAGCTTCAGGACTAAAACCTCCAGACTCAGGGACAGTTTCAGGTCTAAAACCACCAGACTCAGAGACAGCATCAGGACTAAAACCACCAGACTCAGGGACAGCTTCAGGACTAAAACGTCCAGACTCAGGGACAGTTTCAGGTCTAAAACCACCAGACTCAGAGACAGTTTCAGGACTAAAACCTCCAGACTCAGGGACAGCATCAGGTCTAAAACCACCAGACTCAGAGACAGTTTCAGGACTAAAACCTCCAGACTCAGGGACAGCATCAGGACTAAAACCACCAGACTCGGGGACAGCTTCAGGACAAAAACCTCCAGACTCAGAGACAGCTTCAGGACTAAAACCTACAGACCCAGGGACAGTTTCAGGTCTAAAACCACCAGACTCAGGGACAGCACCAGGACTAAAACCACCAGACTCAGGACTAAAACCACCAATCTCAGAGCCAGCATCAATACTAAAACAACCAGCCTCAGGGACAGCATCAGGAGTAAAACCACCAGACTCAGGTACAGCATCAAGACTAAAACTACCAGGCTAAGGGACAGTTTCAGGTCTAAAACCTCCAGACTCAGGGACAGTTTCAGGTCTAAAACCACCAGACTCAGGGACAGTTTCAGGCCTAAAACCTCCAGACTCAGGGACAGCACCAGGACTAAAACCACCAGACTCAGGGACAGCACCAGGACTAAAACCACCAGACTCAGGACTAAAACCACCAGTCTCAGAGCCAGCATCAATACTAAAAAAAACAGACTCAGGGACAGCATCAGGAGTAAAACCACCAGACTCAGGGACAGTTTCAGGACTAAAACTACCAGGTTAAGGGACAGTTTCAGGTCTAAAACCTCCAGACTCAGGGACAGTTTCAGGTCTAAAACCACCAGACTCAGGGACAGTTTAAGGCCTAAAACCTCCAGACTCAGAGACAGTTTCAGGTCTAAAACCACCAGACTCAGAGACAGCATCAGGACTAAAACCTCCAGACTCAGGGACAGTTTCAGGTCTAAAACCACCAGACTCAGAGACAGTTTCAGGACTAAAACCACCAGACTCAGAGACAGCTTCAGGACTAAAACCTCCAGACTCAGGGACAGCTTCAGGACTAAAACCTCCAGACTCAGGGACAGTTTCAGGTCTAAAACCACCAGACTCAGGGACAGTTTCAGGCCTAAAACCTCCAGATTCAGAGACAGTTTCAGGTCTAAAACCACCAGACTCAGAGACAGTTTCAGGACTAAAACCTCCAGACTCATGGACAGCATCAGGACTAAAACCACCAGACTCAGGGACAGCTTCAGGACTAAAACGTCCAGACTCACGGACAGTTTCAGGACTAAAACCTCCAGACTCAGGGACAGCTTCAGGACTAAAACCTCCAGACTCAGGGACAGTTTCAGGTCTAAAACCACCAGACTCAGAGACAGTTTCAGGACTAAAACCACCAGACTCAGAGACAGCTTCAGGACTAAAACCTCCAGACTCAGGGACAGTTTCAGGTCTAAAACCTCCAGACTCAGGGACAGTTTCAGGTCTAAAACCACCAGACTCAGAGACAGTTTCAGGACTAAAACCTCCAGACTCAGGGACAGCATCAGGTCTAAAACCACCAGACTCAGAGACAGTTTCAGGACTAAAACCTCCAGACTCAGGGACAGCATCAGGACTAAAACCACCAGACTCGGGGACAGCTTCAGGACAAAAACCTCCAGACTCAGAGACAGCTTCAGGACTAAAACCTACAGACCCAGGGACAGTTTCAGGTCTAAAACCACCAGACTCAGGGACAGCACCAGGACTAAAACCACCAGACTCAGGACTAAAACCACCAGTCTCAGAGCCAGCATCAATACTAAAACAACCAGCCTCAGGGACAGCATCAGGAGTAAAACCACCAGACTCAGGGACAGCATCAAGACTAAAACTACCAGGCTAAGGGACAGTTTCAGGTCTAAAACCTCCAGACTCAGGGACAGTTTCAGGTCTAAAACCACCAGACTCAGGGACAGTTTCAGGCCTAAAACCTCCAGACTCAGGGACAGCACCAGGACTAAAACCACCAGACTCAGGGACAGCACCAGGACTAAAACCACCAGACTCAGGACTAAAACCACCAGTCTCAGAGCCAGCATCAATACTAAAAAAAACAGACTCAGGGACAGCATCAGGAGTAAAACCACCAGACTCAGGGACAGTTTCAGGACTAAAACTACCAGGTTAAGGGACAGTTTCAGGTCTAAAACCTCCAGACTCAGGGACAGTTTCAGGTCTAAAACCACCAGACTCAGGGACAGTTTCAGGCCTAAAACCTCCAGACTCAGAGACAGTTTCAGGTCTAAAACCACCAGACTCAGAGACAGCATCAGGACTAAAACCTCCAGACTCAGGGACAGTTTCAGGTCTAAAACCACCAGACTCAGAGACAGTTTCAGGACTAAAACCACCAGACTCAGAGACAGCTTCAGGACTAAAACCTCCAGACTCAGGGACAGTTTCAGGTCTAAAACCTCCAGACTCAGGGACAATTTCAGGTCTAAAACCACCAGACTCAGAGACAGTTTCAGGACTAAAACCTCCAGACTCAGGAACAGCATCAGGTCTAAAACCACCAGACTCAGAGACAGTTTCAGGACTAAAACCTCCAGACTCAGGGACAGCATCAGGACTAAAACCACCAGACTCAGGGACAGCTTCAGGACTAAAACCTCCAGACTCAGGGACAGTTTCAGGTCTAAAACCACCAGACTCAGAGACAGTTTCAGGACTAAAACCACCAGACTCAGAGACAGCTTCAGGACTAAAACCTCCAGACTCAGGGACAGTTTCAGGTCTAAAACCTCCAGACTCAGGGACAGTTTCAGGTCTAAAACCACCAGACTCAGAGACAGTTTCAGGTCTAAAACCACCAGACTCAGGGACAGTTTCAGGCCTAAAACCACCAGACTCAGGACTAAAACCACCAGTCTCAGAGACAGCATCAATACTAAAACAACCAGACTCAGGGACAGCATCAGGAGTAAAACCACCAGACTCAGAGACAGTTTCAGGACTAAAACCTCCAGACTCAGGGACAGCATCAGGTCTAAAACCACCAGACTCAGAGACAGTTTCAGGACTAAAACCTCCAGACTCAGGGACAGCATCAGGACTAAAACCACCAGACTCAGGGACAGCTTCAGGACTAAAACCTCCAGACTCAGGGACAGTTTCAGGTCTAAAACCACCAGACTCAGAGACAGTTTCAGGACTAAAACCACCAGACTCAGAGACAGCTTCAGGACTAAAACCTCCAGACTCAGGGACAGTTTCAGGTCTAAAACCTCCAGACTCAGGGACAGTTTCAGGTCTAAAACCACCAGACTCAGAGACAGTTTCAGGTCTAAAACCACCAGACTCAGGGACAGTTTCAGGCCTAAAACCACCAGACTCAGGACTAAAACCACCAGTCTCAGAGACAGCATCAATACTAAAACAACCAGACTCAGGGACAGCATCAGGAGTAAAACCACCAGACTCAGGGACAGCATCAAGACTAAAATCACCAGACTCAGGGACAGTTTCAGGACAAAAACTACCAGGCAAAGGGACAGTTTCAGGTGTAAAACCTCCAGACTCAGGGACAGTTTCAGGTCTAAAACCACCAGACTCATGGACAGTTTCAGGCCTAAAACCTCCAGACTCAGGGACAGTTTCAGGACTAAAACCTCCAGACTCAGGGACAGTTTCAGGACTAAAACCACCAGACTCAGGACTAAAACCACCAGTCTCAGAGACAGCATCAATACTAAAACAACCAGACTCAGGGACAGCATCCGGACTAAAACCACCAGTCTCAGAGACAGCATCAATACTAAAACAACCAGACTCAGGGACAGCATCAGGAGTAAAACAACCAGACTCAGGGACAGCATCAGGAGTAAAACCTCCAGACTCAGGGACAGCATCAAGACTAAAATCACCAGACTCAGGGACAGTTTCAGGACTAAAACCTCCAGACTCAGGGACAGCATCAGGTCTAAAACCACCAGACTCAGAGACAGTTTCAGGACTAAAACCTCCAGACTCAGGGACAGCATCAGGACTAAAACCACCAGACTCGGGGACAGCTTCAGGACAAAAACCTCCAGACTCAGAGACAGCTTCAGGACTAAAACCTACAGACCCAGGGACAGTTTCAGGTCTAAAACCACCAGACTCAGGGACAGCACCAGGACTAAAACCACCAGACTCAGGACTAAAACCACCAGTCTCAGAGCCAGCATCAATACTAAAACAACCAGCCTCAGGGACAGCATCAGGAGTAAAACCACCAGACTCAGGGACAGCATCAAGACTAAAACTACCAGGCTAAGGGACAGTTTCAGGTCTAAAACCTCCAGACTCAGGGACAGTTTCAGGTCTAAAACCACCAGACTCAGGGACAGTTTCAGGCCTAAAACCTCCAGACTCAGGGACAGCACCAGGACTAAAACCACCAGACTCAGGGACAGCACCAGGACTAAAACCACCAGACTCAGGACTAAAACCACCAGTCTCAGAGCCAGCATCAATACTAAAAAAAACAGACTCAGGGACAGCATCAGGAGTAAAACCACCAGACTCAGGGACAGTTTCAGGACTAAAACTACCAGGTTAAGGGACAGTTTCAGGTCTAAAACCTCCAGACTCAGGGACAGTTTCAGGTCTAAAACCACCAGACTCAGGGACAGTTTCAGGCCTAAAACCTCCAGACTCAGAGACAGTTTCAGGTCTAAAACCACCAGACTCAGAGACAGCATCAGGACTAAAACCTCCAGACTCAGGGACAGTTTCAGGTCTAAAACCACCAGACTCAGAGACAGTTTCAGGACTAAAACCACCAGACTCAGAGACAGCTTCAGGACTAAAACCTCCAGACTCAGGGACAGTTTCAGGTCTAAAACCTCCAGACTCAGGGACAATTTCAGGTCTAAAACCACCAGACTCAGAGACAGTTTCAGGACTAAAACCTCCAGACTCAGGGACAGCATCAGGTCTAAAACCACCAGACTCAGAGACAGTTTCAGGACTAAAACCTCCAGACTCAGGGACAGCATCAGGACTAAAACCACCAGACTCAGGGACAGCTTCAGGACTAAAACCTCCAGACTCAGGGACAGTTTCAGGTCTAAAACCACCAGACTCAGAGACAGTTTCAGGACTAAAACCACCAGACTCAGAGACAGCTTCAGGACTAAAACCTCCAGACTCAGGGACAGTTTCAGGTCTAAAACCTCCAGACTCAGGGACAGTTTCAGGTCTAAAACCACCAGACTCAGAGACAGTTTCAGGTCTAAAACCACCAGACTCAGGGACAGTTTCAGGCCTAAAACCACCAGACTCAGGACTAAAACCACCAGTCTCAGAGACAGCATCAATACTAAAACAACCAGACTCAGGGACAGCATCAGGAGTAAAACCACCAGACTCAGAGACAGTTTCAGGACTAAAACCTCCAGACTCAGGGACAGCATCAGGTCTAAAACCACCAGACTCAGAGACAGTTTCAGGACTAAAACCTCCAGACTCAGGGACAGCATCAGGACTAAAACCACCAGACTCAGGGACAGCTTCAGGACTAAAACCTCCAGACTCAGGGACAGTTTCAGGTCTAAAACCACCAGACTCAGAGACAGTTTCAGGACTAAAACCACCAGACTCAGAGACAGCTTCAGGACTAAAACCTCCAGACTCAGGGACAGTTTCAGGTCTAAAACCTCCAGACTCAGGGACAGTTTCAGGTCTAAAACCACCAGACTCAGAGACAGTTTCAGGTCTAAAACCACCAGACTCAGGGACAGTTTCAGGCCTAAAACCACCAGACTCAGGACTAAAACCACCAGTCTCAGAGACAGCATCAATACTAAAACAACCAGACTCAGGGACAGCATCAGGAGTAAAACCACCAGACTCAGGGACAGCATCAAGACTAAAATCACCAGACTCAGGGACAGTTTCAGGACTAAAACTACCAGGCAAAGGGACAGTTTCAGGTGTAAAACCTCCAGACTCAGGGACAGTTTCAGGTCTAAAACCACCAGACTCATGGACAGTTTCAGGCCTAAAACCTCCAGACTCAGGGACAGTTTCAGGACTAAAACCTCCAGACTCAGGGACAGTTTCAGGACTAAAACCACCAGACTCAGGACTAAAACCACCAGTCTCAGAGACAGCATCAATACTAAAACAACCAGACTCAGGGACAGCATCCGGACTAAAACCACCAGTCTCAGAGACAGCATCAATACTAAAACAACCAGACTCAGGGACAGCATCAGGAGTAAAACAACCAGACTCAGGGACAGCATCAGGAGTAAAACCACCAGACTCAGGGACAGCATCAAGACTAAAATCACCAGACTCAGGGACAGTTTCAGGACTAAAACTACCAGGCTAAGGGACAGTATTAGGACTAAACGAGGCCGGCGGACGGGGGCACGAAAGCCCCCGGGAGGCGGATGAGTGGGCCGCTGGGACCTGCGCAGCGCCTAGCTTGGGCAGCACGCTCCAGTGCCTACAGGGCAGCTGCCCCAACCAGCTCCCCTGGCTCGACTAGCACACTACGGAGGACATGTCTCCGACAGTGGTGACTGAGCAGGCCAAACCTGGTCACGAGTCTGCACCAATAAGGGCATAACTCGTCCCAATTCCCTAGACATTAGGACAAAGGCTTACAGTGATGCATCACTGAGGCCCAGCAAAGAAGGCTCAACCGGAGCCTGCTGCAGAGAGCCAGCATCAGATGGGAGAGGGAGTTCCCGATACGACCCGTGCGTGCCGTCGTAGGCCTTACAGAGCAGCTCGTCTGTGACCCTGCACAGAGGCCGAGGGCCCCTGACATCAGGAGCCAGAATCGGCTGCGATGGCGCTACATGAATGAGCCATTCAGTAGGTAGCCGGATGCAGCTTAGCCGGGAGCGGGTGCGAGAACACAGCCTTCCCCAGCTACCTGCTGAGTAGAGCAATGCTCCTACTCGC